>PVJO010022100.1:0-28366 GCA_004026905.1 Hystrix cristata | reverse complement strand
TAACTTCTTCCTTTCCTATCTTTATCCCTTTTATTTCTTTCTCTTGCCTGATTGCTCTTGCTAATGTTTCTAGAACTATATTGAATAATAGTGGTGATAGTGGACAGCCTTGTCTTGTTCCAGATTTTAGTGTGAAAGCTTCAAGTTTCTGACCATTTAGTGTGATGTTGGCCGTTGGTTTGTCATAGATGGCTTTTATAGACAGTTTGTTTTAAATATTAATAGTTTGATTTTTTTTTTTCATTACTGTGGGTGCAACCCAGGGACTTTGCATTGAGCTTTATCCTGTCATTCATTCATTCATTCATTCATTTATTCTTCTTTAGAGACAGGATCTAACTAAATCACTAAATTGTCCAAGCTGAGCTTGAATTTGTGATCCTCTTGCCTCAGCCTTCCAAGAGTGCTGGCATTACAAATGTGTGCCAGCGTGCCTGGCTAAGTTTTTGAATTATTATAGGCACTAATGTTATACTTGTAGATTTATTTTAACATTTTTCAGTTGTGCATCACTTATTATAGTTACTTCTGTACCATTTCACCCCAGATTCATCAACATGGGTCCGTTGTAGCGAGAGAAGACTGAGCTACTTACTTGGGAGAGAGAAGGCATAACTTCATACCTACAGGTGGAAAGGAAGCGCCTTTTAATCCAAGGCCAGTGCTTGTTTGTTTTGATGACTTATCTGGAGTTGTAAAGATTAAATAAGATCATTACTGTGAAATGCTTTGGGATTAGGAAGTATTTAAATATATGTTGGCTTGATTTTAGGTCTGGTGTCAAGAAAGTTGTCTGACTTAGTGAAAATGCTGTGGAGTCAGCAGTACTTAAATGTCAGATAAAGTTATAAGAGTAGATGAGACAAGAAGAAGGTATATATTCCCCCTACCTCACCTCTTTAAGGTCATTATGTGTAAATTGTGTTATTTCTTAACTGTTTGGCAGAATTTTCCAGTGAAACTATCTGGGTATGGTTTCATCAATAAAATCAATTTCTTTTATAGAAATAGGTGTAACTTGTTTATTTGATGACTTTGGTACTTTGTAAATTTCAAGACATTTGCTCATTTCATTTCAGTTGTGGAGTTTGTATGTGTGAAGTTGTTTCTAATATTCCTCTGTTACTATTTTAATTTTTGTGTGGTCTTTGGTAATATCTCTTCTTTCATCTCTATTAGTGGTAATACCACCCACTTTGATCTCTCTCGCTTTTTTCTTTTTCTCCATTTTCTTTCTTTCCTTGCTCCCCTTCCCCCTTCCTCCTTCCCTTCTTTCCTTTCTTTCTTTTTCCAGGCTGGAGATCCAACACAGAGCCTTGTACGCACTAGGCAAGCACTCTACCACTGAGCTATATCCCCAGCCTATTTTGTTCTTTCTTTCTTTCTTTCTTGGGTCTGTCTCAAATTTTATCCATTTTAATGATCTTTTGGAAGAGTAGCTTTTATTTTATTGATTTTTTTTCCTACTGTTTCCATTTTAACTGATTTTACTCTTGTTTGTTATACCTTCTTAGTTTGGGGCTGTTTTGCTTTTCCTGTCAGTTTCTTTAGGTAGGTCTTAGATTGTTGATTTGAGACTTCAAATGTAAGTGTTAAAGGTGTAAATTTCCTTCTAATAGCTGTCTCCTGTAAATTTTGATATGTTGTTTTCATCTTTTTAGTTCAGAATATTTCCGAATTTGCCCTAAAAGTTTTTTGATCCAATGATCATTTATGAATATCTTTAATTTCCATGTGTTTAGAGAACATCCTGGTATCTTTTAGTGATTTCTAGTTCTTCTCTCTTGTAGTCAAAGAATATACCTTGTACGACTTGAGTACTTTTGAATTTGCTAAGGATATGCTTTATTTTTGTTGACTGCTCTAGATGCACTGAAAACCATATATTCTCTCGCTGTGGGTTTGAGAGTTTAATAAATGTCAATTAAATCCAGATAGTTGATAGTAATTTTTTTATATATTGTTGCTGATTTTTTGTCTACTTATTTTACCCCTCATTGAGGTACCCCTTGAAGATCATTCAGGTCTCCAACTATGATTATGGATCTATTTCTTTTTCTTATTCTTGCATATTTTTGTGTTGTGTATTTTGAAGTTCTGTTATTGGGCATGTGCACGTTTTCTGTGAACTTATGTTGGTATGTCTTCCTCTTAAGCTAACCCTTCCATCACTATGAAGTGTACCTCTATTACTGGTAGTTTCCCTTGTCCTGCAGAGGACATTGTCTGATATTAATAGGGATACTTTGGATTTGTTTTGATTTGTGATTCTATGTCTTCCATCTTCTTACTTTTTTAGCCTAGTTGTGCGTTATATTCAGTCTATGAATTTCTTTTGTAGTTAGATGTGTTTCTTGTATGCAGTATATTGATAGATCCTGTTTCTTGATCCATTCTGCCAGTCTGTTTCTTTTTATTGGTGAGTTGAGACTATTTATGTTGATGGTTATATCTATTATGTATTGATGTATCTTTGTCATAGTTCTTTTCTGTTGTTGGTATCTTTTCTCTGCCCTCTATTTAACTACTTGCCTTGCCTGGTGGATTATTTTTATTAATGTCCTTAGAACTATGGTCTCCTTTTTATCTTTCTAGTATACCCTTCAAAATGTTCTGCAGAAATGGTTTGGTAGTCATGAATTTCTTCAGTCGTTCTTTGTCGTGAAAGTATCTTACTTCATTATTGAATTTCAAAGATAATTTGGCTGAGTACATCAATCTGGGTTGGAGGTTGTTTTCTTTTAGGACTTGAAATATTTTGCTCCAAGCCTTTCTTGACTTGAGGGTTTGTGCTGAGAAGTCTGCTATGATTCTGATGGGTTTTCCTTTGTAGGTGATTTGTTTCTTTTCTCTAACAATTTCCAGTATTTTCTTGTGTTGAATTTCTGGAATATTGATTATTTTATGCCTTGGTGTAGTTTTATTTTGGTCATGACTAATTGGGGTTCTATATGCCTCATTCATGTCTATGTCAAATTCTTTTCTCATGTTTGGGAAGTTTTCTGTTACTCCTTCTGTGAATAATTTTTTTTATGTCTTTTACACCATCCCCTCTTTTTCATTCACTCCAATCACTCTTATATTGTTCTTTGCAACATCTTGCAGTTGTTGTATTGATTTTCCATACTCTTTAGCTATTTTTAAGAAGTCTTTCTTTTCATGATTGTTAACTGAAGTCCTGTCTTCTAGGTCTGAAATTTTCTCCTTGCTTCCATTCAGTCTACTGTGTGTGCTTTCAAGAGAATATTTGATCTCTTGACTAGCTGTTTGAATCTGTTTCATGGGTTCCATTTCTTTCCTGAGTTGAGTGTTCAAGTTTTCCATCATTTTTCTAAGCTCCTCTGTTTTTTCATCTGTGTCTACTCCAAATTCACTAAGCAGGTCTTTTATTATGATCGTCATCTCTTTTTTAACTTAAGCAATTATTTCTAATCCGATGTTCACTATAGCCTCATTCATGTGTTTTTTAACTTATGCTGCTATTATTTCTGAAAGTTCAATTGGGTTGCTTCAAATTTCCTCTTGTTTCCTTGAACTCTGGATTTTTTCTCGGGGGCCTGGGGGGGGTCTCGGGTTGTATTTTATTCTGTGTCTTGTCATTGTGTGTGTGTGTGTTTCCTCCTTTTAGTTGGTTTTCTGTGTTGATTTTTATAGTTTGTTTATGATAGATAACTTTAAGACAAGTATCAAGGCTTTCATAGGAGATGTCTGTTCCTCAGAGTTGTCTTCTAGGTATAGGTGGTTCTTGACTTTTGTGTGTGTCTCAGAATCCTACCTTCCACATATAATAGGGATGAGAAGTTGCTGTCTATTTGGTCCAGCACTTAGTTTTTTGATACTGGGCTATGTTAATGATTATGACCCCAGACAATCACAGTATTGTCTTAGAAGAAAGTACTACAGATTGTAACAGGTATGACACCCTGGTTGTAGTAGTAAATTAGTGGTAGCAGTAGCATCAAGCACATTCATGAAATTGAAAGACTATTAACTATTAATTTTGTACCTTTAACCATAGGAACAAGGCCTGTAGTTTTGTAACAAAATAATTTGTATGCAGTGAGTTTCCTGTTAGTAGAGTGGTTTTTACCCTGTGTGTGGAGAGGATTAAGAGGGATGGGGAAAGATAGGTAAATGAAGAGAAATATAGTAGATGCAGGACTGGAGGATAAAAAAGGATCATTTATGCTTTGAGTAACTAGTGTAGACAGAACAGAAAGAGCAAAAGGTGAAATATTGGAGCAGATCAGAGAAAATCTAGACAGTATTCACTCACATGAAGAAAGAAAAAAAAATCGAAGACTCAGTAGAAGAAAGAGAGAAGGAGAAACAAGAAGAAGAAATATGAACAAGACAGACAACAATAAAAGCAAGAACCTAAACAACAACAAAAAAAGAACAGTTAGAAAAAGGAAAACAGAACAGGTAAGCAAATGAAGAAGAAAAATCAAAAAAGAAAAAAAAAATGTATAGTGAGAGTCCTCTGATGTGCACAGTTCTGTGGTGGTGTCTAAGCCAAGCCCAGTTCTGTGCTGGATCATCCCGCCGAATGTGCAGAAGTTAGTGCTGGGTACTGTGCTGATCTTGGCCTCCAGGTGTCGAGTTTGGGACAGAGTTTCCAGTCAACAGCTCTCTGGTGATCCCTTGGCAGCCCACCCACGTCTCCTTACCCTTTATGTCTCTGCAGCTTTTCCTCAGTTGCATGGGTACAGTTGGCACTTCCGGGTCTTTGCACAGCCTCCTCTGTTCTACACCACTGGTACTCCTTTCTCTCTCCTGGCCACTAGAAGCAGGGCAGTGTGGTGCAAATGCCAGGCAGAGATGCTGCAGTTTGCGGTGGCTGATACAGGGCAAGGCTTTTGCAAGTTGGGAGAATTACTATAGATACCTAATTTACCAGGTGTACTTAGAATTAAATGTTGGTACTTCTTGTTTAATGACCTTCATATGTGTTACAAATATATTTATCTTAGTACATTAACCTCATCAAGTAGTATTAGAATTTTTGCTTTTAGGTGTAGATATTTTAAAGAAATTAAGGATTAGGAGCTAAGACTGTTTGAAAAATAAAAGAATATTCTTTGACCTGTAAAAATTACATGATATTCAAGTTTTAGTGTACATAAATAAAGTTTTATTAGAAAATAAACACATTTGTGTACCTGTTGTCTCCTTTTACTGCAGCTTTATTTGCTCTGTGATAACAATTGAATAGTTGTAGCAGAAACCATATGACTCACAATGTCTACTGTATTTACTTTCTTATCCTTTTACAGAAAGGTTTTTAACTCCTGTTCTAAATCAGACCATTATTGGGAATTTGACACATAGTTATGTATCAGTCATGTTACTAAAGGTGAGTCACCATGGGCTTTGGGGTCAGACGTGTCTTGGTGTGTATCAGCAGTCTGTCATTCGTTAGCTTTCTAAGATAGAAGCTGGGAACCTACATAAGTAACATCGTGAAACCAAAGGATGTTGCTTCTAGAAAGTATTGAATGAATTTTAACCTTTTCTTTTCTTTGCCTTTATTTCCAATCTGACCTATAGATAATCTGTTTAACCCAATAATGTAAATGAACTAGATGTTACCAGTATTGGTGTGAGTTTATTACCCCTTCCTCCAGTGGCTTCTGGCAGAGAACGAATCCCTTGCTTTCAATATCTAGGAGTAAGGAGTGATTTCTCCACAGTTCTTGTCCAGCCTAATAGCAAATCCTTTTTTTCCATCCTGTTTATCCATCTCCTGTCTGGAAGGGATGCCTTCCTGCCATTTGGGTCGTAGTGGATCCAAAGCCACTCTTTCATGCTTGCAAGGCAACTGTGCATGTTAAATGTTGGAACCAGGTTTTATCCTCAAGTTTAAAATTTAGTCAGAAACAGTATAGACAATACTGTGTGGACAGTATCATTATCTGAACTTCTGAGTTAATACAAAGTACCTTTTCAGACAAAAGTAGTAAGTGAATGATTTATAAAAAAGGAAAGTGAAAGTTTTTCTTTGGTTTTAAGCAGTTTTGTTGTCTCTTAAGTGCCTGTGATTGGAATCACAAGACCAGTTTCTGAATTTTATAATTAAATCAACAAGACCAAGTTCAGCTGATACAGAGCAGAGGCTGACAGGGGGGGCTTGAATAGAGGGGCACTGGGCACCATGCTAACAGGGTGTTTCCAGCTAGAGAAAGCTGCTGTCTAAATTGATAAAGTGTGTAACTCAGATAACAGGAATTTTTATTTTGGAGTTATTTTCTTAAACACATCCTGTTTTCATAGATGTAGGCATCTGTATTTCTTGTTTGGTCAGAGATTTAGGAGTCTTTGCATCTTTGTGTTGCTGAAAATGTGAGTTCAACGCTAATTCATATATTTTTCTGTCTCACTCGTTTAACATTAGTAATGTTCCCTCTGTCTCATTTCCCTCAAATAGATCGTGAGCTCTTAAGAGTCTAGGTACTGTCTTTTCATGGCCCGGACTGGCCTTTCCTTTCCTTTTCTCTGCATGCCTCTGTGTGTGTGTGTGTGTGTGTGTGTGTGTGTGTGTGTGTGTTTGTGTTGTATGTTTTTTTCTTACCTTTTTTCAGGGAAGATTTTTACAAAGATGTAGTATCTGAAATTGTATCTGTCTACGGCCATACCACCCTGAACGCGCCCGATCTCGTCTGAAATTATATCTTATATCCCTAAATAATTGCAAGGTATCTATTTTGTGTGTATAGCCTCTTATTCTCCAAACACTGCTATGTACTTGGCATTGGAACTCTTTAGATTTTAGGAAAAATAAAAACATTTTCCTCTCCAAAAAGGAGAAAAAGGGAAAAGTCAGAGGTAAACTGGAACTCATGCATTCAGGTAGATAAGCTTCATTCTATTTAGGCAAGTAAATATTACTGAATGAAGGTAAACATTTTATTGTGGGTGTATGTGTGAGAGTTTCATTTTGAACTTAACTATTCAAGAAAATTGCTTTGATTTGTAAAGCTGAGACCCAAAGTGCCCCTCAAGTAATGAGCAGTGGTGTCTTGGTTGGACAGTCAAGGAGTGTTGACACAGTTGGAGAAACAGGTTAGTACAGAAGTTCTTAGAGTGTGCTCTGTGAGCCATGGGTTCCTTGGACTCTCACAGGTTCTGCAGGGACAACAAAATGTGATTGTTGTTGTTTTTGCAAAGATGTTGTTTGTGCCTTTTTCTCTGTGCTAATATTTTTACTGATAATGCAAAAGTAATAGGTACAACTCCTGGTCCCTTAGCAGAAATCAAGGTAGTGGTACCAACCAGTACTTACTGGTAATACTTTTATTTTTCACTCAGATACTGACAGTTAAAAAAAAAAAAAAACAGCCCAAAACCAGTTTCACTTAAGAACAGAGCAGTAGAAATTATTGGTAGTATTGAATGCCAGTCTTTAAGTACATTATAAAATCATTCATTGTGAGGAAAGGGGAAGTCCTTATATAGTACTCAGGCTGGATGCTGTAGTGGTAGTGTGTATTTGTCTCAAGGAGAGTCTCAGATCCAATTTTGATAGTCATTTACCAAAAGCTAAGGATTCTTCTGATGAAGTAATGCAAGATAATGGATATGAAAGCACTTTGAGTAGTAGATTGTGCTGATCAGATGTCAAGATTGTTAGCACTAGATATGTGGAGTTTAGTACTTAGCTCCACTTTATTTATTTAGCTGAGCCTTGTGTATTTTAAAACAAAATACATTTTACATTTACCTTATGACAGTAATTCAAATACTTATGTGTCTGTGGAACTAATCTGCTTAGAGAAAGCCTTATGTCTAGAGTAAGTGTTAGGCTGTATCAAAGAAAATGGGAAGGAGAAACAGAATATGAGATCTGTGTTCTACTTTAATTTTTGTGTATGGTTAGATCAAGATTCTTTGGTTCACATGTGTATATTAAAGTGCTCTAGTGCCCTTTGTTAAAGTGACTATTCTTTACTGAATTGTCTTTAGATCTTTGTCATAAACCAGTAAACCATGTAGTTGTCTGTCCAATTCTGAACAATCTTTTGTTCTATCACTCTGCATGCTTCTCATTAAACTAATAACACATTGTATTGATTACTGGAACCTCCTAACAAGTGGCATCCAGTGGTATGAGTCTTTCAACTTTGTTCTCCAGAGTTTTTTTTCCCGTTCACATAAGGTCTTCTGTGCATGCATATAAATTTTATAATCAGCTTACAGATTTGTGTAAAATCCAACTGTGGCTTTGATAGAGATTGGAAAAACATTATAAATCAATGTTTGGAAAATTGTCATATAACAATATTGAGTTTTCTGATCCATGGGCATGTTATAAATCTTTATTGCCCATGTCCATGAAAGTTTCTACTGGCAGTGTTTAAAAGTTTACAGTGTATAGCTTTTGAATATATCTTTCATTTTTTTTTATTTTAGTGGTATATTTTAGGTATACACAATAACATTCATTGTAGGGAATTTATACCTGTACATGATATATCTTGCTTCTACTTTTTTTCCCCATTCTCCTCCCCTCCCTTCAACCCCTCTTTCCCTTTTTGTAAAAGTTATTTACAAAAACTTCGTTTCTATTTTTTTCTTCCATTCTCTTTTTTCGTTGTTGTCCCTCCCTTCCTTCCCTCCACCCCTGTTCCCCTTCCCACTTGATCACATGTTTTAGAACTTATTCTTGTTTCAAAATTTTGTACTATTGAAGTGGTCTTTTTTTTTAAAATTTCAATTTCTAATTTTTTGTTCTCTAAATACAGAATTATAGAAATATGGAAGTATGGAATTGTTGTATAATAAATACCCTTATATCCTACTATTTTATAAAATTCACTTATTAACTCTAGTGGCTCTGTTTTAGATTGCTTAGGATTTTCTAGTTCTTTTTTTTTTTTCCTGTGAGTAAATGAGTGAAGATAGTTTTGCCATTTTTTTCCCCTAATCTGAATTATTTTTATGTGTCTTTCTCATCTTATGGTATGGGTTAGGACTCTACACCCTGTAGGGTAGATGAGGTAAAAGAAAAGTTTCTGTCTTTCTTCCTGATTTGGGGGAGCCCCTCAGTTTTTGACCATTAATTGTGAGGTTATCTATAACTTTTTCATAGCTGCTTTTTATCATGTTGAGTTTCCTTTTACTCCCATTTTTCTGAGACATTTTTATAATGAGTATTTAATATTTTGAAATGTTTTTCCTGCTTCTATTCAGATGATCATGTTGTTTTCTTTTTTAGTCTCTTGTTGTGGAAAACTACACTGAATTATTTTCAAATGTTAAACCAACTCACCTTCCTAAGATAATCCACACTTGGTGAAATGGATTATTCTGTTTAAACATTGCTAGATTCCCTTTGCTAATATTTTTTTAGTAATTTTTCACCCATGTTCATAAGGAATGCTAGCCCATAGTTTTGTTATAAGAGCTTTGTCTGATTTTGGTCTTGGGCTAATAAAATGAGGTGGGAACTGTTCACTCTTTCCCCACTTTTCTGGAACAGTTTATGTCTGCCTTCCAGGTTTGGCAAAATTCACTAGTGAATCATTTGAGCTTGGGATTTTTTTATTTTGAGGAAGTTTTTAAACTATGAGTTCCATTACCTGTTAAAGATAGAGGACCATATTGAGTTTCCTGATCCACAGTTATATTATACATTTCCATCTTTCAAGTCTTTTTAGGTTTCTACCAGTGGTGCCATCTTTTTCTTCTTGAGTGACTTTTCATGGTTTATATCTTTTAAAGAACAATTTTATCTCAACTGAACTGTCAGATTCATTGCTGTGAAATTCTTGATCATATTCTCTTATTCTTTTAGTGAATGTGGTGGTATGACTCTTGTTCTGATATTAGTAATTACATGTTTGTTTTTCTTGATCAGTTTGTTTTTCTTGGCCAAAGGTTTGTCAATTTTATTGACTTTTCTCTACTTTTTAAAGTTTTAATTTCATTGATATTTGTTCTCTATTTCCTTCTGATTCCTTGGGTTTAATTTGCTCTTCATTTGCTAGTTTTTTCAACTGGGAACTAAGATTATTGACCTGAGACTTTTCTTCTTTCTAACATAAGGACTGAACACTTTGTATCTATGCAGGATGCAAGCTCCTCTCTGCCCTTCCTCCCTTAGCAGGTCAGTGTCTGTCTCACGTTGGGGCAGTGTGTGCTTGGTGGTGGCTTTCTCCTGTCTCAGTGGGTTCCATAGGATATTTTCTCTATACACTCAAGCAGCCTTTTCCAAGTGACCATCCCTTTCTCTGGAGCTAGGGCAGGTTGAAGGGGGCACCTATTATGAAGGGTGGCTGTGATTTTTGCTTTGTATGAGAGGATTTGGGATGAAGCAGGGTTTTTGCTCTTTTCTGCCTCTCAGTGGCATTTAATGTGCTTTCTGAGCCACCTAAAGGAGTCCTCTTCCTTCTCCTTCTGTCCCTGGGTCTTACCATAAGCATCCAAGTGGGAGCTTGTGGAGAGTAGTCAGCCAGTGAGCATGTTATGTTCTCCAGTGCTTGTCACAGTGTTGTTCCAGCCCACATTAAGCTTCTAAGAATTTGTTAAAATTTTAGCTCTCCCCCACTTCTTCCTTCGTTCCATCTTTCTCTTCTCTTCTCTTTTTTGCCTCCTTCCCCACCCTTCAGTGCAACACCTTTGCTCTGCTAAAGGCAAGGCATTAAATGAGTGTGGGTCCCGTCTTTCTTTATGGAGGTTTACCATCCTTTGGAGTTCACTTTCCCTGGTTTTGTTACCGCAGTTCTCGAATAAGCTCAAATATTTTGTAGATTATGCAACTTTTTATGTTGTTAAGGAGCACATAGTGTTCTCTTTTTGCTTTCTGCATCCTCAGTAGAAGCTGAATCTCTGACTGGTATATTGTTGAATGCCAGCAGTTAGTACCTGTAGACCCCAAGGAACAGCTGGATTCATGTGGAGGATGTTGATCATGACAAGAGTTCGGTTTGGTGAATACTATCAGTCAGAAAGCTCTGTTGGTCAGAGGTGATGGCGACTGCTTGCTGAATCTGTGCTGATGAAAAGCAGATTCCCTCCCTTTCACTAGGGTGTTTGTTGGCCCTTTGTGATTTTATGACATTGATCGTATTTCACCCTCTCTCTTTATTGTTTCCCTGGCTGCAAGGCAGTCCAGGAGTCCTGGGAAGTCCCTGGATGTGGAGGAATAGATAACTGAATGAGTGTGTGGTTAGAGAACCAGAGTGGCAGAAGCTGATTTTTGTCTCTAGGAAGGTGATGAGGGAGAATTCGAGGATGAATTTCTGAGATACAGAAGTCGATTACTTGTGTTTCAAGTGTAAACATGTGTTTTGTTTTGTTTTTTTTTTAACATTTTACAAAGTATCATTTAAGCAAGTAAGTTTTCCTTTTGAAATGTAAGTATGTGCTGTAGAGAAAGGAGTACTTTTCCAGAGAGGTGAAAGGAGACTACAGATGAGCTGAGGGTCTTCATGGGGATAGAGCAGGCTTTGAACCCTTGAGCTAGGCATGTCCAATTACAGATCTGCATCTGTGTGGTCATGGGTATAGTGTTAAGGAGCAGAAAGAGGAAGGAACACTGAAGAGGAATGGAAGTGTCAGGCAGATAGACAGATATGTATCACCTAGCAAGAAGATAGTGAATTGAGGAAAGCTCCTTAGAAGGATCTTTTTACATAAGAACTGGGGTTTGGGAAGGAAAATAAGTGTCTACCACTGCTTAATACTGAGGCAAGTGACTGCCTTGGTAGTTTCTTAACTTAAATCAGCATATCCTGATATACATTTTATCCTCTGCTGTGTGATACTTTCTGTGCTTTACAGCAGTGTGTGGTTGATTTATGTAGTTCTGTGGTCAGTGGAGCTCAGCTAGAGCTTCTCACTTGGAGTTTGTCACATGTGGCTGTCAGAGTGTGGCAGGGCCTGAGCATTCCCATGGTTGCCAGGGGATGCTGGCCATCAGTGGCCAGGGACTCAGGGGAGCTCAGCTGGAATTGCTGGCCAGCAAGTGTACCCACAGCTTCAGTGTAACTTGGGCCTTTCAGTGCCACAGGTGCAAGATTTCCAAGGGATTGGACCAAGAGTGAGCACTTCAGCAGGCTTAGGAGAGACCAGAAGTGCTTCTCACAACAGTGAGCAGGGACTCTCAGGGTGCCAAGTCTCTGCATTCCGTGATGATATAGTAGGAAGCAGCCATGCCGATGTTTGCTCAGTCACCATGGCGTGATTCTAACTTTCTTTTTTCTCTGCCCTGAGTCCATGTTGGAGGACAAAGTGAATCAGATGCCTTCTCTCTTGGAAAGAGTAGCAGAGAAGTTGTGACCATCTTTATTATTTGAGTTGTGACAAGCGTATTTACCTTAAGAGTACAGTGGTCTGGTCCAGTTGGATATTCATGCTTCACTCCCAGACTTAGCTCTGAGGGTCATTTGAGGAAATTTGAAAATCAGCTGTGCTATCTTTAATAGCTGTGCCAGAAATCCCCACAGGTCCCATGGTTGTGTGGAATGGTATTTCTGAACAGAAGGTGTTGTCTCATGACTTCATCGGGCTCCTTCCTGCATGCCTTCTTCTCTTCTTTATTGCTACTTTTTAATGACTTTTTCAAGGTTTTTAGGGTTTGTAAATGTTTACTTTCTGCCTGATACCAACCTCATTACCTTTTAAAACAAGCATCTCTTGTGATCTGTTACTAACAGGGAGCAACATGCCTGCTAGCTCTTTCTCTAGGTAGGAAGGGGCTGTCCTGGGCAGGACTTGGAGGGCTATTAGGGCAAATAAAACAGTATAACAGAATAAGCTGATGATGTGTTTCAATATGAATGTATCTAAAAGTGCAGTCATTTATTAGTGACTGCTCTGTGCCCAGCACAGTGCTTACCAAGTGATTTTTATACACCGAACTTATTTTTCAGTAACTATAGTATTTTCTCCTCTTTAACAAGTGAGGAGACCATTAAGCAAATAAGTTAGTTACCTGAGGTCATAATGTTAGAAAATTATATATTCTTTTTATACTATTCTATCTGATTTCTCAAAAATATATTATCATTCCATGAATGATTGTGTCGTTCAGATGGTTTACATTTGGTAATAGAATAAGAAGCACTATTCTCCTTGGCCCTAAATCACCATGACATGATTATGACTTACTTTGTTTTGTATGCTGGCCTTCCATTCCAGGTTGGTGGTTTGTTTCTTGTGCTCATTTGTTCACTTAAGAATAGTTTATGGCCTCATGAATGGCATGAATAGGCTTCGAGACGTTTACAGACTCAAAGGGAAAGAAACCCTGTTCTGTGCACTGCTCCGAGGAAGTGAAGCCTTGGTGCATGAAACCCAGTTTCTTTGGGGCCTTTTAGGGAGAGGATGAACAGCAGAGTTTTAGTCATCATTGTGGAACACCTAAGTGCAGATCTCAGGAGCTTGACTACAGTTGTGAGTTTTTCTTCACCCAGCAACCAGCATGATTTTTGTCAACCAATCTGATCATAACATTCCTTTGAAAACCTTTCAGCACATCTTAGCTTCCTGACCCTTCTTTGTCCCTGAAGGGGACTGGGTTGGGCCCTTCTGCTGATACCTTTCATAGCCCTGTGTATCTGCCTGTCAGAACATTCTTTACCCTTTGCTGTAATTGTCTCCACAATGTCTGATTTCCTTCCTGCCTGTCTGTCTCTTTCTTTCTTTCTATTTATTTATATTAGTGTATGTTTGTAGCATAACTCATAAGAGCTGAATCTTGGAAAAGTCTATATATAGATCAGCAGATGAATGGGTAAAGAAAATGTGATATTTATACACAACGGAGTACTACTTTGTGTTCACCAAAATGGTGTCTTTATTGTTTCTGGAAGTACTCTACAGCCTGTGTAGTTCCGTAGTAGTCAGAAGCATTCAATAAACATGTGACTGAAAATGAGTTTCAAGTAATGCTCAAAATTTAGTTGTTTTCATTTTCAATATAATCATGCATTTAGTCATCTGAAATACATTGTGTGCTCTGAGGGACACAAGATACGAGAGAAAGAATCTGCCTGCTTCTCAGGCTCACAGTCTGGAGGTGCAGAAGACATGCAGCGGTGATAGTTAGGCGAGCGATTCTCAGAGCCTGGACTCTGTGCTTCACCTGGGCAGAACTGGGTAGCATCATTTTCAAAAACCTTCAGTCTTGCATATTTGGGTTAGAGCATTTCAGAGTGGTTGAGGTCACTGTGTGTATTCCTAGAACTGAGTTGGCTTTCTTGTTCATCTTACCCTCCATCCACAGGCAGGCTCGTCACCTACTCCATTGGACAGGCATCTGAGAGTACAAGGGAAAGAGGTGGAAGGGGGCAAGAACAGAGGAGACTACGGTTGTGATTGGGAAGGATAGATATTGTCAGGGTCTTTTTTTTTCTTGTTTTTTTGTTTTTTTTTTTTCTTGTTCCACTTTGGATTTCAAACGTGAACTATAAGGACCTTGATTGATGATACCGGTGTCTACTGATTATCAGACATTATTTATATATTTTTATCTATTTTAGTTCATTGCAACAGTTTTGTGTATTATTATTTACATTTTGTTGATAAAGAAATAGAGTGTCCAAGATTAAACAACTCAGTTTTCCTTTTACCTGCTCCTTCCCATGAGAGAGTTCTTATCCCTTTACTATGACAAAATTAAAATGGTAGAAAAGAATAATTTATTGCATTTAAAATAAAGTTTAGAGTTGTTCTGTCATGGAGATAAAATTATAAAATGGTTACGGTGGACCTTCAGGATGTTTACATAGCCATGTTCTCACGTCTCATGGCCGTGTTTGCATGACTTGAGCAAGGTGTATCGCTGAGCCACTGCAGCGGCTGGCCGAGCACAGCCCTGAGCAAGACTTTGGGAAAAGGGACAGATGTTTACAGTTCTGTTTCCAGAGAACAGAAACCAACTCTAGCTAAACAAAACGTGCAAATTCTTGAAGGATTTGAGGTGCTGTTAAGGGGATGGAAGATAACGGAAGTGGGCAGGAAGAAGAGCTGTCTCCAGAAGCAGCAGGAGTACCCCGCCTGCTCTGCTCTGAAGGCGGGCGGTTTTCAGCTGTAGGCCTTGGCTGGGCTGCTGGTAGAAGAGGTGGGGAGCTCAGGAACTCTTGCCTGGAAGTGAAAGAGAAACCTGAGAGCCAAACTTGGGGACATATACCTCTAATTCCAGCACATGGGAGGCTGAAGCAGGAGGATCACTGTGAGTTCTAGGTCCACCTGTACTACATAGTCAGTTCAAGGCCAGCTTGAGCTGAGACTCTGTGTAAACAAAAACAAACAAATAAATAAAATAAAAATAAATAACCGTAACAAAAAACCAGAAACCTGAGGAACCTCAGGAAGTCTGTAATTTTGTTAAAGTCAGTTAACTAGTTCATGCAAAATTAAAAGGGAAGATTTTATGATCATTTAAGATTCTTTTATGTATCATTCCTTTATTCTGTACAGTACTTGATATACTTAGGGGCCACTAGCCTGAGTCTGGGATTTACCACGAATAAGACAGATCTGAATAAATTGTGCTGACTACTACAAAGTAGCATAGGATGAATGCTTTTAAAAGATGAGTAAAATGATTAGCCAGGAATTAGCAGAAATTTCTACTTACTCTACAGTACATACTTGTGTTAAATATTCTCCCCAAAGAATATGGTAAGCATCACTTTGATCACTAATATTAATCGGAAATAGATTTAGTACCTCCTTCTTCACTTTTTAGCTTGATAGACAAGGAAACACCCCTCTGCATTTGTCTGCTTCCCTTACAGGTTGCCATTGTATTGAAAAGGCCTAAACTATGTGTGTGTTCTGTTCAGGGGGCTCTCGATAAGTGCCGTCTGCCGTCTGCTTCTGTTTTTAAACTCTCTAGTACAGGTTATGGCTGAACAGACATTTAACTTATGATGCAAAAACAAAAGTGGCTGAACTCAGAGCTGCTTTCCTTGCTTCTGTATTGTGTTTTAGAGTTGAGGGCTTTGAACTTCTCTTGTTGCTAGTGCGTGAGTGTACAGAAAGGTACAATGGCTTAGCATTTGGACTTTTTAGAGCCTAAATAAAATGCCAGTCACAATATGAATTTTTTTGGTAAAAGTTTTTTTTTTAGCATGTTTCTATGAACTAATGTAGCTACTGAGCATGAAACCTATTATCAGAAAATACTTATGCTATCTGAATGTATTTGAAGGAAACAGGGTTGAATTTGACAGAGTTGAAGTACAGAAGACAAGAAATATGAAGTATTTTTTTACTCTTCCTTCAGTAAGATTTATAACTGCATTACCAATTGTCTAAAATTGTGTTTTGTCAATTCTTCCTGACTGAGGAATGTTGGAATATAAGAATTTTTCAGTTCTTTGTTCACAGATACCATGGAATGGAATTTGCTTCCATTTTTAGTCTCATCCTTGCAGAGTCACCTTGTAGTCACAAGATGTTTTGGGGTACTATTGTAGAATAATTCTCACCTTTTGCACTGTGCAGCCTGTGGCACTGGAGTTAACAGACAGTATGTGGATATTTTCACTGGAACTCCTGTTAGCACACCTTGCACTTTTTATGTGTTGTTGACATCTTTTAATTTGCTTCACTCTTTAATGGCAGGTAGTTACAAGGGCTGTGGAGGATCTCAGAATCACTTTGATAAAATAAACAGATAGATGTGTATTATGCTTTCTGTAACATCTCTGTTTATTAGTTTGATTTTGAAATAAACAGTGGCAACATTCAATAGCCAGGTGACAAGAGCAGCCGCAGGGCCTTGCTATGTGGCAAGGAGCCCTTCTGAGCCGTGGCACTGTCCCTGCTGTGGCCCTGGATCACCACCTCCTGCATGTCTCAGTCCTAGTAAAGGGAGTTGGCACAGCATTGAAAGACCTTTGCAGGCTGTTGCGGCCTGCCCAGCCTTTCACCTTAATCTTGTCATACACCACTCTGTATTCTTTGAAAGCATTGCACTGGTACAGCTGTGAAACTTTGCTCATGCTGTCCGTGGCTCATGGGATGCCCCTCCACGTGTCCAAGCCCCTTGCTGAAGTACCACCACTCAGAAGTCCACCTGATTTTGTTTTGACTTTTATTAGTACATGCGTGCAGTGCATAATGATTATATTTGCTGCAGGGAAGTAGTACATGCACATACCACATTTCAGTTCCTTCTCCCCCTGCCACCGCCTCCACTTGCCTTTATTTTTCCAGTATCAGATTATTTGTCTTTTAAGACCTAAGAAAGTTAATTATCGTATATGCAGATTAAAAATCAGAATAATAAAAAAAATCAGACTAATAGGCCAAAGAACACATAAAACATGCAGGAGAGTTATACTGAGTCAAGAAACACTTTTAGATACATTGTCTTCACTGGATTACAGTATCTTTTTTTTCTCTTTTTTCCTATTATCTGTCTTTTATTTCATTTTATATATAGTATATATAATTTTGCATATAAGAGAAACCATGTGATATTTAAACTTGTGTGTCTGAGTTATCTGAGTTACTTCACTTAACATTATGATTTCAAAATACATCTATTTTCCTACAAATAATTCAAGTTTATACTTTTTATGGCAGAGTAGTATTCCATTGTATATAGATATATTTTTTATCTGTTCATTTGTTGATGGATATATAGGCTATTTCCAAGATTTAACTGCTATAAATTGTACTGCTAGAAACATGGGTATACACATACATTACTGTAGTGTATTCAGTTGTTTTGGGAAGATGTCTGCAAGGGGAATAGCTGGGTCAAATGGAATTTCTACTTTTAGTTTTTTGAGGAGTCTTCATACTGATCTCCGTAGTGGTTGTATCAGTTTGTATTCCCACCAGTAATGGAGAAGGGTTCCTTTCTCCCCACAGCCTCACCAGTATTTGTTATTGGTTGATTTCTTTTCCTTCCTTTTCTCCTCATTTGTTTCTTTATTTTATTTTATTTTGGAGGGGGATGCTTGAGATTGAACTCAGGGGCTTGTGCTTGCTAGGAAACCGCTCTATGACTGAGCTAAATCCCCAACCCTATGGTCGATTTCTTGATGGTAGCCATTCTTACTGGAGTGAGATGGAATCTCACTGTTGTTTTAATTTGTATTTCTGGGATGGCCAGCAATGTTGAACAGTTTTTCATGTGTTTGTTAGTAGTTTGGATTTTTTCATCTGAGGAGTGTCAAATCATTTCAGATGCCCATTTTTAATTGAGTCTTTCAATTTGTGGGGGTCTAATTTTTTTGAGTTCTTTATATATTTTAATTTTATATATTTTAGATATTAGTTCTTTGAGGAGAAGCTGGCAAAATTTCTTCCCATTGTGAAGGTTGTCTCTTCAGTCTGTTAGTGGTTTCCTTTGCTATGCAGCCACTTTTTTTTTTTAACCTAGAATTATTTGGTGTCTCCTATAAATTTTGTAATATTTCATTTGAATTTTTCTGAAAGTACTTGAAATATATACTTTGCAGTGTGTGTGCACATGTGGTCTTGATTGAAATATATATTTCTTGAGAATAGATTCAGTATCATGTAGTAACTTTGAGCCCAGCCAGGGCTGTCTCCCTCCCAAGTCCACACATACTTTTTCCACGTCATCAAGCTGCTGCTCAGAATCTTTCTCTAGAAGGGAATCATGAAACTGATAGGCCGTTATAGGCACTTGGTAAATTCTTGTTGAATAAAAAAATGAATGTCTGAAATTCTTGGCATCTCTTACTGCTGGTCACATTACTTTTTACTTTCTTTTTGGTTTTTAACTGTATTCTGAATATGTTATGTGGAAGCTTTTAGCTGCAGAGGCTATTTTAATTTGATCATAATGAAATAAAACTAAAAATTCAGTTCTTTGGAGATACTAGCCACATGTCTATTGTTTAGTGTCCACATGAGTCGAGTGACTATATATTGACCTGCGCAGACAGGAAATATTCCTGTCCGCACAGAGAGTTCATGATAGTGTTGATCCACATGGTTTTGATTCCCTTCTGGGTAATCCCTGCAGGCCTCTGTGTATGACTGTATTTATTTTTAGGACAGGAATAGCATGCTAGACCGTGTTGTGGAAATATGCCTGCAAACCCCACCCAATTTGGTATTTCCTTGTTATATTGTTGTAGAAGCACAGTTTCCATACACATTATGCATATACTCATTTCTATTAATTGGTTTAGGGAATCTGCTTTGTCCACCTCTCCACCATGACTGTTCTGTGGAGGGAACAGACATTTTTTTTGCCCTCGAAGTTCTAAGCATAAGAAAACTAGCCAAGCTCTTTAGGCAAAAAGTGAGGCTTACGTCAGTCCTCGGTTAGTCATAGTTAGGAAGGTTCCCTGTAATGACCTGTCACTCTGCAACTTACACCTACTGCTTAAATTTGCTTCTGGATAAGAATTACATTGAGCCCTTTGCTATGGCCATGCTGGTATTTGAGGATCTGTTTTTGATTCTGAACATTTTTATACGTGGTCTCATTTAATTTCCACAGTAAGTGAGATTTTTGTGCTTTAGATCTAAACATCCCCCCAAGGCTCATGTGTTGAAGGCTTGGACCCTGATGCATCAGTGTTCAGAGATGGATCTTTGGGAGAAGTGATTGGATCATGAGGGCTTTGCCCCTTATGTTTGTTAATCCATTGATGGGTTAATAATTGAATGAACTAAGTGTTGGGAGAAGGTGGAGACTGTAGGAGGCAAGGCCTGATTGGAAGAAGTAGATCACTGGACATGTGTCCTACAAAGGTGTATCTTGTTCATGGCCTGTTCCTTGCCTTCTTTTCTCTGCTTCTTGACCACCATGAGGTAGACAGCATTCCTCTACCATGATACTTCACCACAGGTCCAGAAGAAATGGAGTCTGCTGATCATGGACTGAGACTGCTGAAATCATGAACCGTCTAAACTTCTCTCTGTTAAGTTAATTTTTTTCAGGTATTTTGTCACAGTCATGGAAAGCTGACTTACACAGAGGTGATCAGTGATGCCTGCACTGTAGATAATGAAATTCATTTTCAGAGAAGATAATTAACTCACCCAAATAAACCATTGTCAAGGGGTGAGTTATGACAGAAGCATTATAGAACCTCTGACTTTATGTCCAAAGTTCTAATTTTGCCACAATGATATCCTCAGTGGAAAGACTACGACTCATTGGTTTACTGAGTATAAGGAAATTTGAAATTACTATGAGTCTACCTTAGTCTTGATGAATTTTATTGCTTCTAAATATACTAATATTTAAATTTCTATCTATGTATATGTGTATCTTTTTCACACTAGTATCAAGAACCATGGGTGGAGGAGGTTAGAGTTTGTTATATGTGGTTTCTAGGGCACGCACTTGTTGTATGCCATCACTCCTTGCCACTCCAGATGTAAATAGCAATATCCCTAATTGACAGTCAAGGTGACCAGGAGCCCCTGGGCTTTTCTTTTTGTTTCCAATATCATATGTAAGTGTTGGTCTGTGATTTGAACCCATATTTTTATTACTTCAAGTCTTGCTAAAGTGAAGCACTTCTTTTTATTTTATCATTAATTTATACTCCCTTATCACTTGTGTCAAAAAGCTAGACAGCTGTGCATGTCTGGTGGCTGTAGGTTAATATGTTCTACTGGGAGTGCCATAAGCAAAAACAGAGACAAATAGCTCCATTAAGCATTCACTTAGGGCTTTTCTCTGAGCAACTTAATTTTACATTCATCTTATGCTCATGTTTTAGCTTCATTTGTTCTCAAGCTTGAGATCATGAAATTTAAAGGACTTGGCTGGTTGTAGCATTTGTATGTAATACCTGTAATATAGTTTCTTTGTCAGAGGCATAATTAACAATATGATTTGTACATCTATTGCCTTCTGGTATTCACAACACAGTTTGTAAACTTAATTAGTTCTTGGAATAGCAAATGTTTTGAAGATGATAAACATTTTCCTTCTGAATAATGTGCAGAATGGTTATATATTCATAGAAATTTACTCTTTGCTACTCAAATTAGAATGCTGATAGGTATGCTTCTTAAGGTAAACATCACTTGCAGTTGCATATTCCCAGATTATACTATCTTCCATGCTTTTCACAAGGGAAATCAGAAATTTATCTCAAGTAATTTAGCCTGTAGGAATATTCACTATGGTCCCATTGTGTAGCAAGCACCCATGCAAATGTCATTTCCACAACTCTGATGGTGATCATCAGCACAGGAGTACTCCGGTCACTTCTGCTCTCAGCATTTCTGGGCATGCTGATGTTCGTGTTTAGTCCCGGTTTCTCCCCCAGTATGTGTCATAATGATCACCATCAGAGTTGTGGAAATGACATTTGCATACCTATCAGCATTCTCTCAGGAGCTTGAACAGGGACCTCACAGGGCTGGCTCTAAGACCTCTGAGGAAAGGATCTTTGCTGAGAGATGTGGTGAAGTTGTCTTTTGGAGATATAGGAGGAAAAAAAAATCACTGTAACTGCCAGGATTCGGAGCCATGTTGCTGATGTCTTCCAGGTCAGGACCTAGAAACTTCACGGGAAGGAAGAAGTCCCGTCAATCTTCCCAACCCTAGCATGCTCTGTGGACAGAACCTTGGAGAGGACCACTGGCAGAGGAGGAATTCCTACCCGCTATGTTCTAGAACATAGTGTGGAACAGAAGATACCGAGCTAAGAAATAGAAGTTTAATAACTGACATAGATAGTTGGTTTGTGGAAATGAAAGATATAGGTAACTTTCACTTTCGTTAATTCAAACTTTGGCTGTTCTGTAATGTTTATCAGTCTCGTTGTACCTCTTATGAAGAATTCCGTCACTTATTCACTCTTGTTCACTCAACAGACGTCTTTGGAATGCATGTTGTAGGCAATGTACAGAACCAGGTGCTGGCTAATGATGATGAATAACAGAATTGGATGCATCTAAGATCTAGTCAGTGAGACAGATGGCAAAGGTGTGTATATAAACGCCAGGGTTAAAAGGATCCTTCAAGTTTAACCTGCTATATCAGAGGATTGAGTCCTCTGTATAATGTTTCTGCTGGACTCTGCTAGACAGGGCTCTGTTGACAAACTTAAACATCTCTTTAAATTAGCTAATGGCAACTTTGGTGAATGTATCAGGTATTAAAATCTTCAATTCTATAATTTGAATTGGAGCTCCTTTCTCTCTGATCTTCCTCTTGGTCCTAATTCTACCATTGGCCTTACTGACTGAATTTAAGTCCCTTTTACATGATGTACGAAAATATTTTTGTATACGTTTTATACCTTCCAGAATCATTTCTCCTTTAGGGTAAGTATTTTCAGTTTTTTCAGCTAGTTTTACTAGACAGTACTGATCAGCATTTTTCTGTTATTGCCTCCTCTACCAACCTGTTGTATACTTTCCCCACTAATCTTTCTTCCAACCCTTCCCCAACTCCCAATAGCAATACCTCAGATATACTGTGTATCGGTTATGACCGTTTGGTGAGCCAGCAACCATGGTTGTTGTAATTATCTTTAAGTTCTTAAAACTGGTCTGAAGAAACTCTTCTGAAGTTCTGGCCCTGTTGTTAGTCTTGATGTGGTCATCTTAATTGGCCACTCATTCATGGCATAGACCATCAAATGATCCTACCTCCTGTATTTAAGACAAGAGAACAGAAGGCAGTCAGACATCTATCTAAGGTACTCATTGTTAATGTTAGAGAGGAGTATTTATTCCCCAGTTCTGTCTCATTTGCCCATGTAGGCAGCTCTTTAAAATAATAAGCAATGTGTAACCTTAAAGTAGACCAGTTCACTGTAAATAGATTTGGAAATGAGACCCACTAGACTGCATAATTGCTTAACTAAATACTTCATGAAAGTTGAAGTACACAGTAAAAACGAATGGACTCCACTGACTGGCCTTGATGTAGTTATTTATTTTTTTTAACGAGATCCCTAGGTGATTTAAATGTATAACTTGGTTTCATATGTGAAGATTTACACCTAACTTGACAGCATCCCTTAAAGAAAATCTGCATTGGGGGTGTCCACTGTAAACAGTTAGCATCTGACTCATGGGGCAAGCATTGTCTGAAATGTGCCTAGAAGATGACCCAGAAGGAATAACTCTCCTTAGCTTTGAGTTGACACGGGAGAACAATTCTCACTTTCCATAACTGTATAGATCTGTGCTGAGATGCTTCATGTCCTTGGTGGCTGTGACTATTAAAGTGTATGCAAGTTGATTTTTCATCAGTGTCTTGTATATCATGATTAGATTTGAGTGACAGGTATATGTTTCTGTGGCAGTTGTATTTTGCCTTTTTTTTTTCTGGGCCAGGATTTAATTGTATTTTTTATTTTTTATTAGTATGTATTTGCCATGTATAGTGCTCACATTCATCATAAGGAATTTGTACCTGTATATATTTTAATTCTTTTTTTCCCATTCCCCTCCCCTCCCTTCAACCCTCCTTCCCCACTCTATTTACAGATGCTCTCTTTCCATTTTTTTCCTTCCATTCTTTGTTTTTTTAATCCCTTTTCTCATAACACCCTGAATGTGCCTAATCTCCTCTGTATTTTGCTTTTAAAAGTGTCTTATGGCTGGCATTTTCAGGTAGATAAGAGGAACAGTGCATTCAGCATGAGAGAAATAAGGCCTTCTTGGGCTTATAAAAATGACCCTTTGAATAATACCATCATAAGAATATGGTTTATTGTTTTAAGCTTCCCCTCCTTCCCAATGTATCCTCAATTTTTGTTCTGTAAAGAGGGACTGATTATGAAGCTGACCAAAAAATATATGGCAATGGAATGATAAGTTCCAGTTTGCTTTTATTTTAAATAGTCTGTCACTGTATTATTGTACATCTAGCCAGTAGAAAATATTCATTTGTAATCTTATTAGATATGGAAGTAATAGAGAGAAAAATGCTTGTATTATATAGTTGTTATAGAATATCATTAGTACAGTCATATTTCTATCTCAAAGTGTGATAATGCCAGCAGGATAAATGAGAAAGACATTGAATCTTCACACAAAGGAAATAGGTTTTATAATGAGTGCAGTCTGAACAGAACTAATCTCTTTCTTGGATCATTACTTCACCTAATCATAAAACCTTTTTTAATTCAAATCCTTGCAGGGTTCTAATTGGTGACCTCTGGAGCCTGATAATTGTTTAAGATAGCTGGTCTTTTGCAGTATACTTAATGATGTTTGCAATTAAAAGTGAGAAATATGGCTTAACCTTTAGGTATAACTAAAAAGTAGATTTTCTTTTTGTCAATCTTTAATAGTTATTATCATTCCTTCCTGCCAAAATTGCTGATTTATGTTTTTATTAACTTAACAAAACGCATTCATTTCTTCTGTGAATTTTTTGAATGCATTTTGGAGAACTACTTTGGGTTATATTCAGAATAGTCTTCAGTTGTTTGGAAGAGCCAAGGGGTAACAGTCCTGGCTTCTTTTTTCTGTTGTCTGGGTCCATCTTCCTGTTTGTCCCTTTGGGAGATTTAAGTAGAGCTGAGCCAGTCTTTCCAATCTGTTTCAATAAGCATTTATTTCAGAATTTTTCTTACTACCAAATGCAAATGGGTCAATGGAAGAGAAATGTGCCTGGCCGCTATTCACCATTAGAACCCATAAGACTGTAGGTGAACTTGAGCCTAATCATTTCTTGTTTTTATCACTGTGCGTAACAGCACGATGGAAATTAGTTTGCACTGGTGTACATTTATTATGTTTTTAACTTCCCATCTTGCTTTTGTTATATTTCTCAGTAAACAGTGTGCATTCAATGAATACAACTGACTATCCTTATAGAAATCCTTATATTACCTGGAGGTGAAGTTTCATCTGTTGTGTTTATTTGTTGCTCAAAGGTTTCATTTCGTTTTGAAGTCAACAGTTTGTGGGGTGATATTTTGGGGAGCAAGCACAACTTCGAATCAGATAATCCCAGAGTCACACTTTAGCTGTGCGACATATGAGGTGTAACAAAAGGAGGATTGATAATTTCTATCCTGTCTGAGAAGTTATAAGGACTAAATGTATGTAAAGCCTCTAGTATAGTGTCTAAAATATAATAATTATTGATCTTGTTAAATTCCTTCTTTTACTTTTGGTTTTCATTGATTTAAAATAATGACAAACCTCTTGAATTTGTTTATATTAAAATTGTTAGGATTTAGTGCCAAAACTCATCAATCTTGTTTCTAAAGCCCTTTGAGTATTTCCACTTATTTAGGGGACAAATATATATTTCGTTGAGGTACAGAATGATTGTATCTTTTCTTTTTGTGGTTCTCTTTTCTGCCATAATATCCACTGTTTGCTTAACAACTGCATATAATTAAGGAGAGATTAAGATGATGGTGCAAAAATATAAAAGACAAGTGTTGGCAAAGATAGGAACAAATGGAAACCTTTATGCACTATTGGTAGAAATGCAAATTAGTACTGACATTATGGAAAATCATGATAGAGGTTCCTCAAAAAATTAAAAATAGAACTACCACATGATCCAGTCATCCTACTACTAGGTATTTATTCTAAGGAAATGAAATCAGTATGTCCAAGACATATCTGCACTCCACTGTTTATTGCATCATTATTCACGTTAGTTAAGACTTAGAACTAAATGTCTAAGAATGGATGAATATACAAATAAGATACGGTATATATCCTCAATGGAACACACTTAAACTTAGGGTCCTCAGATCTTGAGGACATAGTGTTAAGTGAATTGATGGGCAAAAATTTGTTTGGGGAAGCAAGATAAAGCAAATGTTTTATTGGTGAAAATGGAAAGTCCCTAGCTAAGTTAGTTGCCTCTGTCTGATTGGAGAAGCTTAAGTTTCCTCTTGCTAGGCTCTGATCTTACATTCTGACTTGGGTTTCAGTTTTTTTAATGTAAGAACACAAGGCTGTAGTTCAGAGCCATTACCAGTTAAGATATTTTTACAGAATAAATAAACTGACACCAAGTAGGTATTGTAGGAAATAAACAATAATAACCATAACAATAAGAACCTATATTTGTATTGTGTTTTTGAAGTACTTTGATAAACCTTTGTTTTGATACTTGTAATAGCTTGGTGAGTTTTTCCCTAAATGTTTTAATAATCTAAAGCACTTTTTTCTAACTCACAATCAAGACCTCTTATTTACAGTAATACTAAAAGCAAAAGGAGCATGGACTTAGAAATGAGACAAACAAGAATTGCAATCCTGGATCCCAGTTGTGTGGACATAAGCCAAGTTATGGATGTCTTTAAGTAGGTGTTTCCTCTCTGTACAGTATAGATTATTTCTACATTGTGGCATTGTTACAGAAATTAACTACGTGTAAAGTACTAATCAAATAAGTTCCAGCTGCCAATATGATTGTTACAATTTTATTGCTTATCCATGATGGGTGCAGTTTATTTCATCCTTGTCTTCTGCACTGTTCTCCCTCCTAGGGAATTTGTCTGTCATTTGCTTGTTGTGTATGTTTTAATATATATGTATCTACGCTGCACTGTCTTTTATTTCTGCTTATGTGACATTCTTTGCAAGATTACGAGCTATATGATTCAGTCTACTTTGGGCAGGTTTAAGTGTATTCAACTCTGGTTTGTATGTAATAGTTGTTCAGTTAGGTTTAGATTGCTTAAATAAAGTAATTTCTTAGTGAAAACATTAGTCGTGTTGCAGGTTAAACAATTTCTTTTCAGACCAGAAGCCAGAATAACATTTTACTAATCTATCAAATAGAATTTTTAGTGGCTCATGCTATTAAAAAGCTTTTGCACAGCAAAAGAAATCACCAATAGAGCAGGGCAAAACCCCACAGACTAGGAAAAAAATTTTTGGTAGCTATTCATCAGACAAAGTTCTAACATCTAGAATATACAAAGAACTCAAAAAAATTAATCCTCCCAAATTCAAAAACCCAATCCAAAAATGGGCAACTGAAATGAATAAACATTTCTCAGATGAAGAAATAAAAATGGAAAATAAATATATGAAAAAGTGTTCAACATCACTAGTCATTTGAGAGATGCAAATCAAAACAACTCTAAAATTCCATTTCACTCCAGAAAGAACCGCGTTTATGAAAAAAACCAACCAGTAACAAATGCTGGTGGGGCTGTGGGGAAAAAGGAACCCTCCTCCACTGTTGGTGGGAATGTAGATTGGTCCAGCCACTGTGGAAATCAATATGGAGATTCCTCAAAAAACTAGAACTAGAGGTTCCATTTGATCCAGCTATTCCTCTACTGGGGATCTTCCCAGAAGAATTAAAATCATCATACCACCGGGATATATGCACAACCATGTTGATAGCAACACAATTTGTAATAGCTAAGTCTTGGAAACAACCTAAATGCCCAACAACCAATGAATAGCTAAAGAAAATGTGGTTTTTCTATACAATGGAGTACTACACAGCCATAAAAGGATAAACTAGAGTCATTTGTATGTAAATGGATGTTCCTTGAGAACATACTTTTGAGTGGAAAAAATGAGTACACATCGAATTGTTTCTCTGATATGAGAAACCATAAGTGTAAATAAGGACAAAGAGGTGTAATAGATATTATATAAAAGGAAGATAATCTACAAAGGAGAGGAGTACTAGAAAGAGAGAAGGGGAAAAGCAGGAAGGGAACAAAGGAAAGAAAGGGGAACGGGAAATCATGGAGAAACGTAAATAAACCCGCTGTAAATAGGGAGGGAGGGAACAGAGGGGAGGGGTGGGAAAGGGGGGGAGAACCAAGATGCATCATGTACAGGTATAAAATAAATGTGATGAATGTGATCATTATATGTACAATGTACCAATATATGTTCTTGGTTTAAAATAAAGTTAAAAAAAATTAGTGGCTATGCTTGCTATTTATATCTTTTAAAACCAAATCTACTCTCTCAGTTGGACTGTCATATTTTTTCAAAATGGATTTCTGAATGTTGAACATTTAGGTATTATTAGTTCTTTTATTATGTACTCCTGGTTTATTTTAGATCCTGAAAGAGTTAAGGTTTTTGGGAAGCAGTGGAGGATTCTATTGACTATATTAATATATACACTAGGCTGGGGATTTAGCTCAGTGATTAGAGTGCTTGCCTTGTAAGCACAAGGGCCTGAGTTCGATCCCCGGCACCACCAAAAAAAAAAAAATATATATATACACACACACACACACACACACACACACACACATACACACACACATATACATATACACTAGTACTTTATGGTGCAGGCTGATCTACGTTGTTCAATTATACTTTTCTGACCCTTTTATGAGTTTTATTCAATATCTTTTAAAAAAACTAATAAGTTACAGATTTTAGAAGAGCACTTTTCAGCAGTGACTACTGATTCTTTATAACTCACTATACTCATTCCAATTTAATTTAAAATTTCCATTCATTCTTCTTTATTCAATCATTTAGT
>PVJO010022099.1:0-28718 GCA_004026905.1 Hystrix cristata | reverse complement strand
AGGATATGGTTCAGTGTGGGGTCCTGGGTTCAATCCCCAGTACTGCAAACAACAGCAACGAAACATTCACTCAACAACTATTGAGCACCTGTTGTGTAGCAGGCACTGTTGTAAGATATGGGAGTACAATAGGAACAAAACAGAGCAAAATCTCTGCCCTTGTGGAGTGTTTAGTCTAGTGGGGAGACAATGTGTGTGTATGTGTGTGTGTGTGTGTGTGTGTGTGTGTGTGTTAGATAGCAATAAATGCTAAACAGAAAAAAGAACGGACAACGTGAAGTTGAAATTTTAGACAAGGTGTTGCGGAAAGGTCTCAGTGACGCCAAGTGACACAGGCAGGTAAGGGTCAGGGCATGCCCGTGCTGGCCCTCATTAAAAAATACGTATGTGTATATATTATACATATATATGTAATATTTATTCAAAGTGCTGGAGGAGCGCAGTGGAACTTCTGCTTTTGTTTTTGCCTTTGTGTGCAGGAGTTTATTCAGGTGTTCCTTTGGGCTCGATGCCCTGGAAGAGGGGAAGGGGGCAGGAATGGGCAGAGGAGACAGCTGGGTACAGGCCCAACACCAGCCTCAGGTCGACCTCGGGAGCTCTAGAGCTGGAACAGCCCCCCAGCGTCGTCCTGGTTGGGCTGATGGTGGGTCCTTCATATCCCACGTCAGTCTCCCATGTGGAGACTCCAGTGAGGGGCGTGACCTTGGACAAGGCCGTTCCCCCAGCTGCCATGATCCTGGGAGGAGCTCAGAGTGGGAGGCCAACATCACCCCAGCCCCAGAGCCCCAAGGCCTTCCCTGAATGGCGGGCTGGGCGCAGCTCATACTGTCCTTTCGGTGGGCTCAGGCCATTCACTTTTTTTTCCATCAGAGTATTTATGGAGAATTTTAATCATAAGTGATGTAATCTGATTCATATTTACTTTTTTAAAGAGTCACTCTGATTTCTTGGGTGAAGAAATGGGGGCAGGGTGAGTGGGAAGATGAGCTTGGAGGCAGAGGCCCCGGGAAGTCCCCACAGGCCCTCCTGGGACTCAGCTGGGCTCTGGGCCTGTGCATGGTGTCCCCTTCCCCCAGGAGACAGCCAGCAGTCCCACCATCCAGCCCAGTGCTGTCCCAAGGCCATCCTGGTCACGAGGGTAGTAGGGGTGGGTTTCAGTGCCCAGAAAGTCACTTCCTCTAGAGTCAGGAGCTTCAGCTCTGTGGATACTCCTTTCCCAGCTTTTGCGTTTCTCCTTTCTTTCCTAGGACGGGCTGTCAGGAGCCTGCCCCTCCACCAGGAGGAGCCCCAGGGCAAACCAGCAAGGGATCGGTGAAGGCCACCTGGAGTAGCCTGTCCTTCAGGAAAAGGGTTGAAGGACAGGGGCTGGAGATTTTCTTGGGCAGCCACGGGCAGACTGACAGAGTGTGTCTGGTTTCCTATTTCTGTTCGGGTGCGTGACATCTGCTCCTGGCCTTAGGAAGTCCGGCTGGCTGGGAGACCTGGACAGCGACTTCTCTCCCTCACCCTGCCCCACTCTCGTGGTGCTAGAGAAAATCAAAGCTTTGTAGAGGTGGACAGATCTCTCCAGAGAAACTGGGCCTGCCGCAGTACCTCGGGTATTTGTGAACTCTTGCACCTGCTGTTCCCATGCTGGGAACGTTTTTTGCTGGCTCTTCCGAGGTTGCTTCAGTTGCCTTCATCATGTGTCAGTTCATATTTCCAATCCTCTCCAGCCACCCTGGCTAGGATAACCCTCTCACTCCCTCCCTTACTCCACATTTGTTTTGTTTCCTTGTAAAGCACATATCACCATCTGAAATTATGTCTTCTACTGACTTATTAATAATTCTGGTTCTGTATGCTTCCTTGGACTGGATTATAAACTCCATGAGGCTGGACCCCTTGCCTGTCTTGTTCATCTCTGTATTTTCTATGTCTAGACTAGTGCTCAGCACATAGTAGGCACTTAACAAATGCTTTGTAAAATGAAAGGATTAAGTTTCTTATTCCCCAAATTGCTTACCATCAAAAAGGTCCGGGAGAAAGTCACACCTGTGAGCATGTATATGACCATGGAGGGAGAGTTCTTCCAAAGAGGCTGCACACAGCCTCAAGGTGCCAGGTCACGAGCCTGGAGCGTGTGGTGGTGAGAAGAGAGAAAACCATCAGAAAAAAAAAAAAAAAGAAAACCATCAGAAGCTGAGGTTCCTGCCACACCAAAGGCAGGGCCTCCCTGAGTCTGATCAAAGCCCACTTCCTTTAGAGAGTGGTAAGGGAGTGAGGAAGGAGAGAATTTTGGAAATGACCCCACCCCCCAGCTACACAGGCTGCTCTTGGAAGGCCTCAGGCTGCCAGCTGGGGGTGCCTGACCAAGGATGATAGCATCATCTGCAGTTTCCAGACCATTTGAACCCTGGCTGCCCCTCCTACGAGAAGGGTGTCAGTGTGAAGTAGGAGAATCTTCTCTCTCAAGTGTGACCCAGGGTTGGTGATGAATACAGAGATGGTAGGATCAGCTAGAATAACATGTCACACGGTGGGCTGCATTCAGGAATGCCGGATTGGGAAACTGGCAAATTGAAAGGCTGCTTCGTACTGTAACCGTTAAAGAAAAAGGGAATTATCTCATGCCTTTCTTTTCGTCTATCAAGGTGTCAGCGTATGCTAATTACCTGGCAGAGGCTTCAACGGGAAGAGGAAGAACAACTATTATATTTCTGAGGAAAGATTTATCTTTCGTTATTGGTGCCACTTGGAGGAGGAGGTGGGGTGGTAGGGGGGTCAGAGAGGCAAAGTGAGAAATGTTCCTTGACTTGAATGGAATTGGAAACGGCTTTGAACTGAGGTTTCTCTCCTAAGATTAGAAATAATAAGCCTGTTGGTAGCAGATTTGCTTTGAGCCCGTGGGCTGGGGGAGGGGTAGCATGGGCAGGGACCCCAGTATCCTGGGAGATTGTGGCAAGAGTCAGACTGGTACAGCCGACTGGAGGGGCGCGTGAGACTCTGCCGCCCATCCCGGATTGCATTAAGGAGCGGAATAGGGTGGGGGTTAAGGAGCACAGGCTTAGGGTCAAGCAGATCCCGAGTGTGGAATCCTGGCGCCACTCCTAGCTGTAGTCTTTGGCATACTGTTCCATCTTTCGGAGCCTTAGTTTGCTCATTTGTGGGGGAAAATAATCCCTCCTTTATATAGTTACTCTCAGAGCTAAGTGGGATTATGCAAATGAGTTAGTCAGCCCAGCTCAGCCAACAATGGCACCTGTGGGCATTGTTATTCAACATAGATTTCCCCAATCCCTTACTGGGGTTAGGGGCACTAGGGAGACAAAGGCGAATGAGAGAAGGCTCTTCTCTCAGGAATTTTCACATAATAGAGGCTCTGGATATCCTTTGCCTCCCACTCCCTCAAGGGTCCCAAACGTGGAGAAAGAGAATGGGGGGGGGCAAGGAAGGGCCCTCAAGGTGTCAACAGGCTGTGATTGCACCCAGTATGATAACAACAGCAGCCCTGACTGAGAGCAAAGTGAGATTTGCTGGGGAGTGGTGCAGGCCAAGCGCTCATCCAGGAAAAGGCTTGTGCTGCTCAGCACTTTAGTGATTGAGCCTGCGGAAGGCAGGTGATGGGCTGCCTGTGGGAGGGACTGGCCAGGGACCACGCTCTGGAGACCAGCAGTGAGGGCTGGAACGGCTGAGGGTTTCTGTCCCCCGGGGAGGAGAGCCCAGGGACCTAGTGAGCCACCTCCCCTGGTGTTGTGGCGTGTATCTAGATAGCCCCCAAAGCCTCGTGTGGTCAGAGCAGAGCTTTTCAGAGGTGGCTGGATCCAGAGTGTGGTGTGATGCTGGATAAAACGTGTGTGATTACTGAATCAGTCCACTTGCATCGCCCTAAGTTGGGTAGCCCAGATAGAGTATAAAAGGGGCAGAAAGAAGCACTACTGTTGCTTGTCACCTTGCTGGTTTGTTTTGCTGGCTTTTACCTTCTATGAACTGTTTCTCCTCTGCCAGGCCACCCTGCCTTGGAGCCAGCCAACTATGGACTGAAACCTCTACAAACTGTGAGCCAAATAAACCTTTCCTCCCTTACTTTTGGGTGTCAGGTATTTTGTCTCAGCGACAAGAAAAAATAACTAAGACACATGGGTTGCCCCTGATGCCCGCATTGAATTCCAGCTGTCCCAAGGCCCTCCACTCAGGATCAGGCAGCTGCGGAGGCAGTGAGCTGCAGAGAGGAAGCCAGGCCTACTGGTGGCGCATGGACAAGCTATGGTAGCAGAGATCTGAGTTCAAATCCCACCTTTCACTCTATGAGCCATGTAGCCCTGGACCATTCTGTAGCTTTATTGTGCTTCAGCTAAATAAAGGTAATAAACCCTAACTGTGGGGTTGTTGGGGAGATTGAAAACAAAGCATTCAAAGTACCTGGCACACAGTAGGCGTTCTCAAATGGTAGAGGTAATTACCAAAATTGGCCTTTCTCGCCAGCTGTGTCTGAGTCAGTCCTGGTCCCATCCCCTGTGGCCTGAAGAGACATTTACTGCTCTGGGGGGATGGCAGAGAAAGGAGTGGGGGTGCCACTAGGTGTATTGTGTGGCTGTCAGAGACCAGCAAATCACAGGCATCTCAGGAACAACAGGAGTTACACTCAGACACCAAAGAACAAACATGCAGCCAGAGACGTTTTGCCAAAGCAAAGCCGTTTTGATCCTTCCCAGATGTGACATGTTTCGCATGAGGTAAGAGAGCCTCTTGCACCGAAGCTGCCTAATTGACAGTCGTGGCTCCTGAAGAGGGGCGCTGGGCAAGGAGGGGGACAGAGCAGCCCCTCACACTGCCGTCTCCCCTCCGGCCCCAGGCAAGCCTTCACCAGCCTGGGGACTCAGCAGAGCTGTCCGCGGAGCAAGGAAGGCCGTGACTCCTGGTGCTCCAGAGTCTGTCCCAGCCTTGGCCTCTCCAGCTTGTCCTGCAGCGTTCCTGGAAACCAGGCCATGTGCCAGGCTGGTTGAACTTGACTTTCCCAAATGCACCAGGCTGTCTCTGGCCTCTGGGCCTTCCCATATGCTGTCCTCTCTGCCCCAGCTTCTTTTCCTATCCCCTTTTCATGGCAACTGCCCGCTTAATAACACAAATGATCGTGCTTACATCTGGGTACTTACTCTGGGCTAAGTGTTTCCTAAATGTTATCTTTCTTAACCTCACAACCTACAAGGTAAAAACAATGACAGTCAATGCGTAGTAGGCATGTACCATTGACCAGGCCCTGTTCTAAGTGCTTTGTATGGATTAACTCATTTAATCCTCACCACTCTAGGGGGAAAATTACTATTATTATCCCTATTTTACATGTGAGGAAACTGAGGCACAAAGAGGTCCAGTGACTTGCCAAGGTCATTAGCTCAAAGCAGCAGAGCCCAGTTTCTTCCATTTCAGCCTGCCCGATTCCAGAACTGGAATTCAGAATTGCTACTCTGGCTGCCTCTCGAGCATCTTTTAGGATTCAGTCCAGGAGCCACCTCCTCCCAGAGTCTCCTCTTTTCCCTGATTGAGTCAGGAGTTTCCACCCACCACCCTGTGAAGTTTGCTTGTCGCCACACTGGAAACTCCTGACAGCAGATACTGTCTTGTCTAGCACTGTCTTCTCAAAGCCTCGCACTGTGCCCGCCATGTAGCAGGGTCTCCCTCTAGGTCAGAAGCCCACACAAGTCCTACTAGGGCAGAGTCCTCTGGATCTCCCTTTTCAATCACAAAAACTGTAAAACTGTGACCATATATTAACTGGGGTCAAAAATTCAATCACGCAAAATCTGGGTTCTTATTTTTGTATGGTAAGTGAGAAACACTATTTTCCATCCATCTGAATTGGCACAAAAAATAAAGATGGGTAAGATCTGCTGAACACGCCTGACTCTATGCCAAACTGAGGGCCATCCAGACAATCACAGGACAGTCAGTTTCTGATACTCCTTTTGAGGTCTGGGCTGGGGTATAGGCCTCAAGCCCCTTGCCTGCCATCTGCCATGTTGTACTTGAATTCAGCACATCTACTCTCTGCCCAACGCTACTCAAAGGCCACATGCTCAAAGGCCGGGGAGCTGCCAGAGGAGCTGGGGCCTGGGGAGCAGGGAGGGTGTGAGGGGCTCTGGTCTCATTCCACACACACTTTCTGTCCTGAAACTGTCGCATCTTTGCTTAAGCAAACCCTTGCACCACACTTTACTTTTCCACAGCCAGGGGTAGCTATCACTGGCTGATGCTTTTCATAATGGTACAGAAATAACAAGCTCTGCTCTGCCTGGAGGGGCCGCCAAAGGAACCAGGGCTGGACAGCTCAGAGGGGGAGATTCCTGGGGCAGCAGGTCTGCTCAGGATCCCTGGAGGAGGTGGCACGTGGCCCCCCACTGGCCTTTTCCCTCTGGGTAGAGAGAGCACAGAAACACCCAGATTTACCCTTTAGGTCCATGACAATTTGAGGAGAGATTATGACCACCTCATCCTTGGAGCACTGCACCCCCAGGTGTGCAGGCTGCCCAGCCCATGCTGGGAGGTGTGGGAGCCTTCTTTTCCTCACCAATAAAATGTAGATAATGATAATACCTTCTTCCCAGGCCTGTGGTGAAGATCAAATGAGAGAATGCAGGGAAACGCGTCTTGTATGCTATAAAAGGCTCTGACAAATGCTCATTATTTCTTCCTATTCTTCTCCTAGAATTTATCAAACACTTTATGGGCCCTGGAGGTTTTTTTTTTTTTTTTTTGGCCTCCATTCTACCTGGCTTTCTCTGGCCCACGATTCTCCTCTCCTCTCCTGCTGTTCTTTAGTGAAGCAGGGGAGTGCAGTGGTTATAAGGGAGAAGGCAAGCTGGCCTGGATTTGAATCCTGAGTCCACCTTTTCCTAGAGGCATGACATGAGGCAAGTCATATGACCTTTTAGAGCTCCTCCAGCTTTCTACTGTATAAAACAGGTATAAAATTGAACTTAACTCTGCTTGGTGTAGGGGCACACGCATGTACTCCCAGCACTTGGGAGGCTGAAGCAGGAGGGTCACTGTGAGTCTGGACTGCATAGTGAGCTAAAGGCCAGCCTCGACTACATAGCAAGACCCTGTCTCAAAAACAACAACAACACAAAATTGAACTTAATTCGTATGGTTCATATAAGAACTAAATGGGATAATTTGTGCATTCTTCTTAGTACTGTGTCTCAGAAATGTTTGAGAATGTCCACTGTGGTCTTGTTATTTATCCTCTCTGCTAGGAAAGACTACACGTGGTTCTGTGAGTGACAGGACCAACAAGAGGAGACCTCAGACCCAAGGCACCATCATCATAGGCTCCCTTCTCTCCTTGTGCGGAAGGGGCAATAAGAAGCAGCTTAGATGTTCATTCAGCAAGCACTTTTCACATGCCTGCTCTGTGCCGGGCACTCCTGAAGCTCTAAGGTGAGGAGGTGAGGGTCCCCATCCTCGCTCATTTGTTCATCCAGTCAGTCAGTTGTCACCCACTGGCAGGATCTCTCCACACAATTTCTGTGCTGAGCTCTGAGACACAGAGCCGGGAAAGGGTAGGGGGCCAGAGAAGAAGACATCCAACTAGAGTTCCCCAAGGACTCTGCTTCTCCTGCCGCTTCCATCTCCTGTCACTTGGCCTCAGTCTCCCCATCTGAATATTCGGGGTCACTCAAGCTGGTCCCCAAGCTCCCAGCCCACAGCAACATTCTGGATTTCTGAGCTGGATGGACAAATGCCGAATGACGCCCCTGTCCCCGCTCCCAGCCCACGCATTCACTCGGGGCTCGGGCATCGATCAGCTCGGAGCTCATTAGCGGTCACACAGCCGTCGCCGCATGTCACAGGCTCTTAAAGTCTCCATTACTGAGGGCCCTCGCGCCTCTGTATTTTTAGCCTGCATCTAGAGGAGATGGCTGGCATCTCCTGCCGTTATACATGTCAGGTTCAGTGGTTTTGACAACTTCTCAGGCCTCTGGGCACCTGAAGGTGGGGGCATGCAGATCTGCTCCTGGAAGAGAAGCAAGTGGGAGATGTGAGGGCCAGGGGTGGACCAGGGGCCGCCCCTCTCCTGTAATCCCCTAGTCTATTCCCCTGGAACCATCTCCCAGGAATGATAGAGAAGCCCTCCCTCCACTTCCCAGATACTTTGGGACCTGGGAAAACTAACAGGTCTTTGGATGATTCCTTAGTGAGGGCAGGGGATGCCGATTTGGGAGGCCAGTCAGACATCCCCAAGGCTCAGTCACCATCTCTGGCTGTAGACAGGTAGAGCAGAGCATACAAAAGCCACCCAGTAGCGTGCTGTCATACAACACAGTCAGCGGAGGCATCTCCCTGCCTGTGGGAGACGGAGCAAGCCCGAGCAGCCGGCCTAGCCTGGGGAAGCATGGGTTCTTCGGGCATTAGGTAAGAGCTGCTTTCCTGAACCCCAGAAAGCTGGAGAAAGGACATGATCATGGCCCACCTACTCTGAGATTAGTGTCCTGGGAGGAATGTGCAGGCCACAGCTTGCTGGGAAGGGCAGGAAGAGCGGCCAGGAGGGCAGGGAGGAATGCCGTGGATGGGAAGGGGCCTTTCCCTGGCCTGGGCCAGGAATGCGGCTGTGCCCAGCTACAGCCTGGATGTCTAGGAAGAACACAAGCCCCTGTCAAAGACAGAGTTTCGATCTCTTTCTCCCCCAGCTGCCATGTTGCCCCAAGACTTGCTAGTATAACAACATAAAGGTAATGGAGCATTCTTACTCTGAGCTGCAGTGTGCTAAGTGCTCTCCTTGGCTTTCCCCATCAACTCACAGATACTTCTCGTGAAGGTGGCGCTACTACATTATCCTCATTTTATAGACGACGGAAGTGCAGCGTGGAGAGGCCAAGCAACTCACCCACGTTCACACAGCTGGAAAGTGCCCCAGAAGGTACAGTTTCTATCCAGAGCTCAGCTCACCCTGTGTGGTGTGTAGCTCCAGACGCCGAGGAGAGGAATGAGGTAAGTTCCCACTCATTCCCAGTGACATTTTACTGATGATGCAGTGGGAAGAACATCACTGCGAGGTGTCAGAAGTTTCTGGCTCTGATACCACATTATGGTTCTGATCCCCCCACCTTTTCCTCTGGGCCTCAATGAGGGGCTGAATCAAGGTGGGGATGGACTGACGCCATGTTATACATCTGTTCTAAGCTCCCATTTGACTCTGACAAGATGATGAATAATAATAACAGCAAACATCGCTGGAACATTTACTCTGTGCCAGGCAGATTATACGTGTTGTTTCATTTAATCCTCAACCCTCCCCTGTGAAATATTACCCTTTTTTTTCCATACTAGGGATTGAACAATTGCTCTACCACTGAGCTAAATCCCCAACTCCCAGACTTTTCATTTTCTTTTTCTTTTTTTTTTTTTAAACTTTTCATTTTCATTTTGAGATAGTCTCACTAAGTTTCTCAGGCTGGCTGAAAACTTCCGATCCTTCCATCTCTGTCTCCCAAGTTGCTGGGATGACAAGTGTGGTTCACCATGAAAATTTGGTATTAACCTTAATCAGGCAGGGGAATGGAGCTCGGAATGGTGGGGGACCTGTCTAAAGCCACACAGCTAATAGGAAGTGAGGCTAAAATTTGAAATATGGTCTGCTCCTTCTCAACCATTCCCGTCTGCCTTCTGAGAAATCAGTCCCAGGTGCCCAAAAGTTTGGAGAATAGGAACCTCAGGTACCTACTGGCAGAAGTGGCAGGGCCCACCTGCTGTCCAGGAAACACTCAGTGTTTTTGCTATTACCACAAGGAAAGCAGCAGCTTCCTGACATTCAGGCTGAAGTAACCAGCTTCCCTTCACACAGTCTCGTTCTGCTCCATCCAGTATTTTCGGGTTTTTTTCAGCAGTAGAGAATACTTTATTTAGTAATGTCCTAAAATAAAAGTTTACAGAACTGCTTTTTTCAAACCATGATACTGAGCTGTATGACAACCCAGAAGTGGGAACTAAGAGAAGGCAAACACAATGCCTTGGAGATCAGGAAACATTTACATAGTTCAACTGTTAAAAACAGCCCATTCCCTCCAGGGAGCAGCATGGCTGTGCATATACACAGTACACAAGTCCTTCAGAGAGCAGAGAAACCTTTCAACTGCTCCATGGGTGCCTCCACATGCCAGTCCTGGCTGACTTCTTTCTCAGGCTGGTTTCTGTCTGACACAGCTTGGGGTCTGGCATTCACTTGACTACCTTCCTGTTGAGTCCTTGCTTCTCCTACTCTTCTTAAAATGACACCTTCTGCCAATAAAGCCTTCCCTGTTTCCACAAATAACTAACTTCTCTTAGTCTGTTTCTCCAAGATTCTACAGCTCCGTGTACTTGTCCACAAACCGTTGACAGGTAGATCTGAAGTTTGGATTGAACAGATCAGAAGCTTTCTGACCAGATCCATAAGCAGAATAAAATTTCACTCTAATCCGATCCTCATGGTACAAGATGTCCTGGATGGGCACTTTGGTTTTGCCGTATTGCAAGCGGGGCCTTTGGGAGACCGGCTCCCTCAGCGGTGAAAAGGCCTTATATACGTCATACCAGAGAGGCTTCTCCTTCAACACCCCAGCACGAAGAAAGTCCCGAGTCTGCTAGAAGATGCTTCCCATGGTTTCCAGCTGGCTCCCGGCCAAGGCCAAGCGTGGGACCAAACTCTCCATCCAGTATTGATGTCCACTTATCAATAAGGTACTCTAGAGCTTTGCACACACAGAACACCCCTCAAAGGGGAGGAGGGAGAGAGCCCATGATACTTTTGCTCATCTGGAAAGGCCTGGAACAGCAATGGGGGACACCAGGCACAGGCCCCTGGGGCTTTCTGAGCCCTACTACTGTCTAAAAGTTCCCCGTGTATTTATGGTGTGCCTATCCAGTCAGCATCAGGCACTAGTCTAGAGCAGGGCTGCCACACACAGCCACACACTGCACAGCCTCCGTAGGCAGCGTTCCCCCTGTAGATGTGTGTAGCTGGAAAGAATGGTGCTGGGAATGCTATGGTGAGCAAGACCCCCACTGGCCCTGTCTCACAGAAGTCACAACTGTACAGGAGTGACAGCCCGGTGAGGCGGGAACGACCTTCCAGTGTGGCCAGTGTGGTGATGGGGGAGGAGCAGGGAATATGGGAACTCTAGGGAAAAGGTCCAAACTATATTGGTAAGCCAGGGAAGGGTTCCTGGAGCAAGTGATTTCTAAACAAAGATCTGAAGGATAAACAAGAATGGCCCATTTGTAGGGAAAAGAGTATTGCAGAGAGAAAGAAAAACATGAGCAATTAATTACAATACAGATGATGCTGACTGTAATTTTAACATGAGCAAAGAATATTGGGGGCCTTTATTCATTCTATTGGTCATTTACTCATTAAGCAGATCAGATAGAGGAGGGCGATGCCTGGATTTGGAAAGATCTTCACCAGGGAGATGACCCTTGAGGTGGCCCTTGAAGGATGAGTTAGAATCTTGTGGGGCGAGAAGCCTCCAAGAAGAGAAAACCACTGAAGCAAAGGTGGGAGATTTGGTAGCTCATTGACTGCACAAATCAGAGGTTTAGGATTTCTTTCCCAGACTGCCCTTGGTAGCTCTTTTTCTCTCAAACCTAACCTTGATATCTAGTATTCATTTTTTTTTTTTTTTTTTGGTACCAGGGATCGAACTCAGGGCCTCATGCTTGCAAGGCAAACACTCTAACCACTAAGCTAAATCCCCGGCCCCTAGTATTCATTTTTAATATGCCTCAGTTGTTAATAAGGATTCAGGTAGGACTATTGGATAGATGGATCTATGAGTGCAGAAATCATTGGATGGGTGGAAAGAGTCATGCATCCATGAATGAAGGAATATAAGAAAGAATAATAATAGCAAACATTTTATACAGTGCTTTCCAGGCACCAGGTATTGTCCTAAGTGCTTTATATTTATTTAATCACTAAATCTCACACAACCCTGGGAGGTAGGTACTGTTATTATATGCATTTTACAAATGAGAAAAGTAAGGCGTGCAGGATTAATTAATGTGCACAATGCCACACAGACGGGAAATAGGGAGCTGGGGTTTGAACTGAGGCAGTCTGCCTTCGGGGGACCCCCGAGCTGAATTCTGGGATCAGACAGCTCCTCATTCCTCTAGATAGCTCCTTTCTCTCTCCAGAGTGGTTTCTGGCCAGGCCTCCAGAAATGTGCTGTCTCCTCGGGGCAGATCTGGGTCCAGGTGGCTGGAGTCGGTGTGGGCCGCGCCCTGGCTGCAGTGACGAGCAGAACCTGCAGGTCCCGCTCTTGTGGTTCCACACTTGCCCTAGGATGGGGCTGCTCCGCGGGCAGGCTGGAGGAGGAAGCAGGCAGCCCTCTCTGATGGCTGAGGAGGAAGCTTGAAGTTCGCCTTTCAGGTTGATCATATTAGCATTTCCGAAGAGTACTCCTTCTTGTGAAGTGTATTAACGATTCGCTCTGGCTGGTCACTCACCCAGGGCAGGCTCGTTGTGAAGTGCCTCAGATTTCCTAGGAATCCTCCGAGACATTTTGACCTTCTGATTGTCACTGCTGATGTGGGTTGCGAAGGAATTAATTGACATGGATGAACCCTCAATTTCTGAGGGCTGTGTAGTGAAATAAAGGTTATTTTATTATTGCAGATTCCACTACTAATGAAAAGGGGCTAAAGACCATAATCACGACATGGCATGCTTCGTGGGGACTTTGACTTCCACAGGCAACCATCCCAAACTTTACAGAATACTAACAATGATAATTACTATTTATTGAGAATTTAGATATGTTATGCACTTTACTAAATGCTCTATATCTATATATATTATGACAACAACCTATGAGAGATGTGTTATATTTATTTCTATTTTACAGATGAAGAAACTGAGGCATAGAGAGGTGAAGTGAACATGCTTAGTAAGTTGTATTGTATGAAAAGATAACCTTGTGGGTAATATACTTTCTCTGTCCTTGAGTATGAGGGAGTATGAAAAATACCTGAGCACGCAGGGTTAAAATATTGATTATGTATGGGGCATTTAGGGTGGTAGAGTACTGGGACTGTTTGTACACACTTTCTAGACATAAAGAACACCACCACTTTTTTCCCTTAGACCACAGGAATCACATCCATCTACCTCCCTATCCATCCATACGAAAAAGATCCATCCATTCATCATCCGCCCACCTATCCTTCCATTATCTGTCTATAAATCTACTCTTCCATTTATCTATCATCCACTCATCCATTCATGCATCCATTCAGTTAGTCATATATTCTTGTATTTGCTTATTTATTCAAGTCAGTGGTGTCTCTGATACCTCTCCCCAGGGCTCATCATGGAGATAAGTGTCCACTGTGGTCTGGGATGGATGCCTGCTATGATCAAGCTAACAAGCGGGAGAAAAGCAGCAGGAGGATGAGAAGCATGAGTTGCAGTACCTGCTCCATAATTTGCAAAGCCCTTCAAGTTTCTCACCTCCGGTCTCCCTAAATGTAAAATGGGGATAACATTTGCAGGCTGTTATAAATTCAAAACAAGTAAACCTATAACATGCCTTGGAAATATCAAAGTGCTGCATATGTTTATGTTCCATGATATCGTCATCGTCATCACTAGTGCAGCACGTACTTGAACCTAAAAAATCCTTGTTTAGAAAATCAGAATCTCTCAAATGAACCATTTCTGAAATTCTATAAAACATGCAAATATGAAATTTGGTAAAAATCATGCACATATTCAGTTTTATAATAGTCAGATCTCTCCCATGTTCTCTTGTAGCTACCAGGAGGACTGGGGAGTAGGAATTGGAAAAGAACTTGGTAGAAAACAGCACTTGATCATGAAATGTCAGGCCTGTCATTCTTAGCTTAATGGATAGAGTTCTCCAAAATCACTTTATCTCAAGGTGATTGTTCAAGGCCTAATTCCTGTTGATTATAAGGAGAATTGTGGGAATACTATAAGAAAATCTGTGCCTGAAAATCTAGGAAAAGACTAATAATCATAACCAAGAAGGACATGATGTATTCTTAGGGTTTAGGTCTAAAACATCCCCCCAAAGTCTCATGTATTTGGAAAGTGACTGGATCGTGGGGTGCTATGCTCATCAGTGGAAGCATCCATTGATAAGTTCAGTTGTTGTATGTGCTGCTCAGAGATGGGCGCTGGTTGGAGGTGGGTCACTGGGGCTGTGACCTGGAAAGGTGTATTCTTGTCCTTGCTCCTCCCTTCTTTCTCTGCTTCCTGGCTACCATGAGCTGAAAAACTTTCCACTCCCATCCCCACCATGATGTTTCTGCCTCGTAGCCAGCCAACAATGGACTAAATTCCCCAAAACCATGAGTCAAAACCTCTCCTCCTTTAAACTGCGGGTTTCAGGTATTTGTCCTGGAGATGGGAAATCTGACTAATACAACTATAGTAAATACAGGCTTTCAGACACTGTGTACCAGTCAGTTTTATTGAAGTTATGCTGTGGTAACAAATGATCCCTAAAATCTCAGAGGCCTGTAACAAATATTTATGCCTCCCTTATATTACATATCTGCCACGAGTCAGCTGCAGCTCCATTCCATTTTTCATGCTGGAGTGCAGGTCGACAGAGGAACACACTGGTTCTTAAAGCTTTCCCTCACATTTTATTGGCCAAAGCTAATCATTCGGCCGAGCTTGACATCAGTGGAAAGTATATTCCACTTTTAGAGTGGAAGCTCTCATATTTTGAACAATAATACAATGTTCTATAAATTATAACCACACTATATAGTCGTTTGAACCTCACAGTGTTGGAGAGAGAACTTTGCAAGAAGAGACGACAGCCCAGGTAACAGGTTTTCTGTGTGTTTATCTCTACCCTTCTCGCCACCCGTGGACTCTGCATGGACGGTTTCTATGTCCACGGCTTCTGCTTCTCTGTGCTGAGATTTCTGCTTCCTCATGACTTTGGCTTCACTTTCATGATCCTTTTGCCTTCTCTTCTCTTCTTTTCTCTCTCCTCTTCTCTTCTATTCTCTCCTCTCCTCTCCTCTCCTTTCCTCTCCTCTCCTCCCTCCCCACCTCTTTCTTTTTTCCTTTCTTTTGTACTGGGGATTGAACCCAGGACCTTTGCACTGAGCTACATCACTAGCCCTTTTAAAATGTTTTTTCATTTTGAGACAGGGTTGCACTAAGTCACTAAGTCAAGGTTGCATTAAGTGAAGTCTAACCCAGATAGACTTGAATTTGCAATCTTTTTGCCTCAGCCTCCCAGAGTGCTGGGATTAGGGGCATGTGCCACCACTCCCAGATTTCCCTCTCTCTTTCTTATGTCCTCATATTTTCAGTCTTGCCATGAATTAGCCAGAACTCTTTATGTTCAGGTGCCGGAAACACAAATCGAACTAATGCAAGAAAAGGGAAGAGAAGGGAAGAAAAGGGAAGGGAAGGGAAAGAAAGAAGAAAGGAAGGAAGGATTTTTGGCTCATATATGAATAATCAAGGTTAGAGCTGGTTTTTAGCATGGCTGGATTTCAGGGTCTCAATGATGTACTTGCCATCTCTCGTCTCTCTCTATCATGTTAATTCTGGCTTTGGGCAGACTGTCTCATCAGTTGATGGGTAGGCTTCTATGACAGGGGGCACTTGCCTCCAAACAGCCATTCTCCTCTTCCTCTGATGGGGTAGAACATTAGAGTTGGCAGTCTGACCTGCTTTGCAGCTAGGTGTGGTTTAGGACTAAATTCTGGCTGAGATGTGAACAAAAGCGATGTGTGCGAATTTTTTGTTTCCTCTTCTTTTTTCCTGCCTTCGGCCTGGCTAGAATATGCTTGCAGTGGGGACAAGGGCCACCCCAGAGGGATAGAATGAGGTAGAAGAAGCCTGGACTCTTGGATTTTTGAGTTTTGTGGAGCAGAGCTACTGTATCCACTTGACTTTTATATGAGAAAGGACTGAACTTTGATCTTGTTAAAATTACTGCTATATGGTTCTTGTTACAGTAGCCAGACAAGTACCTTAATTAATTGTGGTGGATTGATTATGGTTAACGTGAGCAGGAACACCCAGCTGACCCGAGTTGGTGTGGTTCTGGGCGTAGAAGATCCACCTGAGGATTGCTGCCAACACAGCATAAAGGAGAATGGGGGAAGATTGCAGGTGGCTGATTTCCCAGGAGAAGCTCTGCTGCAGTCGGTTCTCCCATGGGGAACTCAGCTGTTCTTGTCACAGAAGGAGCTGGGGACCTTGCTGTTGTTGGGGTGGCTGCTGGTCTCTTAGGGGAGCTCTGGTCATCTCTGCCTTGAGTATCATATCCTGTTTCCAGGATAGACTCTTCAGCCTTTTAGTGCAGACATGGACGTGCACGGGACAGTGCCGTGGGCTCCCAGCCCTTGATTAAGATTTTCGGGTCTCCAGCACATAGACAGACATTTTACACTCTCCTGCATTTCACTTGTGGGTGAATGTTATAAAATCCTGTATTAAATCTGCTCTCTTGCAAACCACTGACTCCAGAACCCACTGACTAATACATTAATTCCCTCCCCGCCTGAGCCTATTGGCCAAGGGATAAAATCTCCTATTGGGCAGGCCTGGGACTAGGGCTCTGTCCATAATCTGGGGGTGGGACCAGCTCACCCAAGCTCTAAGAGAGGGTGGAGGAATTGTTCCCCAGGGAATGTTGGGTGGGGTGTTATCACCAGAAAAAATACAAGTTGAGTTCTGGACAGGCAAAAATAGCATATGTCCACCCTACCCTGGAAAGTCCATGTTCTCCTTATGCTTGCCTGGTTAGAGTCCCTGATGAGAAGGCCTGACTGGTCCAACTCAGACTTTCCCCTACCAGGCCACAAAGGAGTTTCCTGGCCATCATTTGCTCGATGCCTGGTAATAGGCCAATCAGCTGTGGCCACAGAGATGGGTCACCTGTAGCTGTCCCTTTGGTAGCATGGTGAATAGAGTGGACCGTGCAATTCACTTATCATCAGAGCCCTCTGTCCACTTGCTGCAGTAGGTGGCCTGGGGGTTAGGGAAGGTTACTTGGGAGACAGGTTGGTGTCTTTGTCCATTTGGGCTGCTGTAACAAAATACTATAAATTGCGGTGGCTTATAAACAACAGAAGTTTATTCCTCACGATTCAGGAAGTTGGGAGGTCGAAGATCAAGATGCTGGCAGAGTCGGTGTCTCTTAAGTAACATGTCGTCATGGGTCTACTTCATGCGTGGTTCATAGCCTTCTCATTGTCCTCACACGGAACCCTCATGATCTAATTGTCCCCAAGGGCCCAAGCTCCCAACACCATCACACTGAGGACTGAGCACTCAACATACACATATATGAGTGAAACCAACATTCAGACCATGAGGGCCGAGTCCTCCGTGGACCAGAGTGAAGTGGGAACTGGCTAACAGGATCTGTGTTTGTGCTGTGTGCCCAGCTTCCAACAGTCCGTCTGCCAGCGATCATCTCTGGAGAGTGACATGCGGATCCCGGTTGGGTCGTCTCTGTGCCAAAGGCAAGACAAGTCCTATAAATTTACTGCAAACACTCATTGCGGATGGACTGGAGTGTTTGTTAACTCCAAATGCCAATAAATGTCAATAAATAATGCTATTATAATGTATTATTGCTCTGACACTTTGTCATAACATCTTTCCTCTTACTTTTTCCCCATGTAACATTTACTGTAAGTGGCCCCAGCCAAAAGCCAAACACCAATAAAACTGTACCGAGTCTCCCAGAACATCTTTGCTTATGAAACAACCCAAAGATTCAGCTCGCCGGGAAAAGCCACCGAGACATTCCATTGTTTTGTAAACTTCGTGAAGTCTGTAGTTTCTGTGGTTGGGATCTAACTGTACATTGCCCTTGAAATTTTGAAGCTTCAGTTGCTTAAAAATTTTGTAACTGCTTCTCAAACAGGAAAATTGCATTTAGATTTTCCTCTGCGTTTAACCTCAGACTGGCAAGAGATAGTCTTCAAATTTCCCCAGCAAATGAAAATCACTTTAGGATGGAGATTGCTTAAGGATAGTTCTTCCCATGAGAAAAAGAAAATCTTCAAGAACACACACAGTCATACATTCTGTGCTGGGCCCATAATGTGGGGATGTAGATGATCACTTTGTCCCATAATCCCTAGCATGAAAGATTTAGGACAGAGACGAGAAGAGACAGTCTTGGATATGAGGTTCAGTCACATCTGAACTGTTGCTAAGGGAACTGGAGTGTCCTGCACTCAATTTTCTTAGAGTGAACTTCCTGCAAAATTGTACCATTTTCCATGTCTGAATTCCTTTCTTCCTGCAGAAGCTCTGTGCTCTGCCACCTCTTCTCACCAGTCATTCAAACTAAAGTGCAATTGTTTGCATCTTAAGGAGAATCAGTGGGAACTGGGCAATGCTTTACTCAAAGGAATGAATCAACATTAATAAAACCCTAAGCAATGACAGTCTATTAGATAATTGGTGAATGGAGATCTTTTTTGTCTGCTTACAAGCCTGGTTTTACTTGTGATAAATATATCCACTCCCCTCCCCCTCTCCCTTCCTTCCTTACATCTGCTCAACAAACTTCTCTGGAGTGCCTGTTCCATTCTATTCTCTGAAAGTCTGGGAACAGGAACTTCCTACGACAGAGAGAATTGAGTCCAAGAAATAAGAATCATAATCATCTAACTGCAATTAGCATTTATTGAATGAGTGCTTGAGGCAAGCCGGGGACTGCACTAGGAGCTCTTTGTGGATAGCATTTAATCTTCACAACAACCCAGCAAAGTAGAAAGTACAGTTCCCTTTTCATGGACAGGAAAACAGAGGCACCTGTTTTTTGTCCAAGGTCACGTGTGTTCAGGTGCAATACTGGGACGTCAATACAGGCACTCTGATTTCAGAGCTTTTTGTTCCAAGTGAGATTAGATTAAAATAAGCATATAGGGCAGGCTTTGAGAGGCAAAGCCTTTAATGTGCACTGCGGGGCCTGAGGAGTTGTGATGAGGGCAGGAAGGAGGGCCAGCCTCTTGCTGAGTGCAGAAGAGCCTCGGGTGAGGGGACCGCGGTGGGTCGCCCTACTCTCGTCCTCTTCTACCCACAAGGTCCCCCTCCCCCACTAGCAGACACCAGAAGCCAGCAGGCTGGCTGTGCCCCAGGCATGGCTCTGGTCAGGAAGAGGGGATCTTTTGTGAGCTGCGGGCCTGGTCTCTGTTAATGCCAATTAGCGTTTCTGCCTGCTTGGAGCTGCGGGGCCAGCAGGCTTCTGTGATCCTGGTGGCGAAGGGTTCTGGCCTAGAAACGCTAAGGATGTGGGACAAAAGTCAGAGAGTCTGAGGGGAGGGATTCTATCACTGAATGGAGAGGAAATGGGGTTTCACAGTGGCTCCATGGGGCCCTGCAGACTTGAGGGCACAGCAGCTCTCTGGGGCCAAAAAAAGAGGAAGAGGAGAGAAGGCAAAATCCAGAGCTGCCTCTGGCTACCCTGCACATTGTACTGTGTCCCACAACTCACAGTGTCGTGGCCGCCGATTGGGAGGCTGAAAGAAGTGGGGAAGGTGGAAAGTGGGCATTGTCACTCCTGGACTTGTACAAGACACACGCAGGCTTCTTCTAAGAGCTCAGCTCTCTGGGCTGTGAGTCCCCTGACTCCACCTTCAAACAGGCCAGAGAACATTGTCCTGAGTCACCAGCCATCAGGATCTGTGGCTGTCAGGGGGATAAACCCGAATAAATGGTGTTGCATTAGCAGACTGATTCCTTATGAAGAGCTGTGTGCAGGGCCGAGGGTGGGTGGGCAGGAGCTGCCAAGAAAACCTGGTCATCCTTCTGTGAAGTGGTCCTGGGACTCCCAGAGGGGCAGGTGAAGGACTCCCGAAGCCTTGTCGTTAGGCACAAAGTTAGACAGTAGCAGGCCTGCAGAGAGGAGGCTGTTGCTACTTGAAAAGCAGACTACATAATTTTTTTTCCCCTTTTCCTTCCCTTTCTTAATCATTAGCTATAGATAAGACCCACACAAGCTTGTGGTTTCAAATTTTAGTTCAGAGAATATTATAGCCTCCAAGTGTGCTGATGAGGCCCAGAGTCTACAAATTCCAGAGCATGGGCAAGAGGCTGGAAAAACCCCAAGGTCTCAACAAAAACTAAACAGAAAACATCCACCTAGGGAGTAAACAGGGACCTACTTTGAAGTAGGTCAGCACAGCCCATTTGCCTTGTAAAAGAACAAGGACCTTGGAGGAAGAAAAGAATATTCTTTGAAAGAACCAGTTAATCATATAAATGTAACCGAGACCTCATTCAATACAACTGTGAAGCTGGCACTTGGCCACCTTCATGCTTGAAGATGTATTCTCTCCCTCTCTCCCTCTCTCCCTCTCTCTTTCTCTCTCTTTCAAAATCTATCATTTGCAGTAAGTTCTACCTATACTCTATGTAACTGCCTATGTGTGTTCTCTGAAATCTTTCATTAAAGACACAATTAAGATGTGTCACTGGTTCCCGATAGTGTTGGGACCTTGCGGTGTTAGGACTCAGTTTCCCTGAAGCACTGTGACCCGGGGATGGTCTCTTGCCAGCTTGCCCAATTCTTTCCTGACTGCCTGTCTCCTTAGCACCCCTCATGTCCCCTCCACCTGGCTTCTTGTCCAGTTGTGGCCTTCTCTTGCCCTTCCCTCTACCTCCCGCCTACTTGGCTGGCCAGCCCTCCAGCAGGGACAAGCATCCATTCTCATATTTCCATCCTGCACTCAGCTGGGCCCCCATTACATCCCCACTTCCTGTGAGAGGGCTGTCCCCAGTGTCATCTGCAGAGCAAGCAGTCACAGATGCCCAGGATCTGGCCTGTGTTTGTCTTCTCCCTGGCTCCGGGCTCCAGCTCCACCTGGTGGCTCAGCTGCTCTTGAGTGACTCACCCAGGTAGGTGCCCCAGGGCCTGGTTTTCCAGAACCCCATCTCTGCACGTTCAAGGACACCACTTCACCTTGCAGGGCTTGTCCCAGTCTTCCTTCTCCCTGGTGTGACCTTTCTAAGTGCTGCAAGAAGGGACAGGGAAGTGCCTGTACGGGCCCAGGCTCAGGCCACATTTCCCCTTCTTAAAGCCTAGCCCCTTTTCTCCTTGAAATCTCCGCTCTTGGGGGCTTCTCCAGTCTCCCTTGGCAGCTACTACTACCTGGCTTCACGTCCCTAGGAAACAGACAGCGGCGAGGAGAGGAACCAACATCCAGGACTGCTTCCAGCCACCCTGGTACTTTCAGGTCAGGGATGAGACCTGAAGGGTGACAGAGGACAAATATGGGCTTCCCAAGGCCCAGACATAGCCTTCTCTGTCACTGCAGGATGATACCTCCACCTGGAGGACAAACCACCGTTTCTTTCTGTACTGCCCTCCCAAAAAAAACCCCCACCATCTCCCTGCCCTCTGGCAAGGGGCGAGCATCTCACTACTGCTCAGGCTCCTCGGGGCTCAGTTCAGAGCAGCTCTGGCCCAGTGGGCCGGGCCTGCTGTGGGCATGAGACTGACATGGCAGCACTTTACACCGTGCTGGCTGCTTGGGTCTCCTGGGCTGGGTGGAGTCGCTGGATGGTGGTGTGTCACTATGCTTTGTGGCAAGAGTTGAGGATGGGGCTTAGGCTGCCTGTGCACCTTGTGTATGAGTGGTCCGACCTGTTCCTCTTTGAGGACTCGCCTGCAGAAGCGGATTTTTTGCCTGCCACTTGAATTGAGGTTGGATGCGCTGTACATCTGCTGTTAATATTAGTGCAGATGGGATGAGAGCCTTTAGACCAGCACACACAGCTCCTGTTTCCTGAAGAGGGTCACCAAAGCCTCATAATCTTGATAAAGCCACAATTATCCCATTTTAAAGCTGAGGAAACAGAGGCTCAGAGTAGTTAATACTTGACTAAAAATACACAGCAAGAAGAAAATGGAGCTGGGATTTGAATCTGTCTGACTACAGAGCACAGGCTCTTCACTGTTGGGCAGTGTTGGGCTCACAGGCAGGACTCTCATCGCCTCTCCCAGCCCATCCCCAGGGCTTCAACTGGGGTTCCAAGACCGCAGACTGGAGTCATGGGAGGTCAGGTACTCCTAGGCCTGCCTTGAGGGACCCTTCTTGTGTCAGGGCTTGGGGACTGGAAAGGAGGTTTGAGGCTTTCTTTCCATCCACTGGCCACCATTCATCCTGTCTCCTGGCTGGCACAGGCTGTTTTGACAACAAAGGTGTCATAGCTTTTTGTCAGCTTGCCACTTAGCTCTCCTGGGGAAGTAGCAGATAACAGCATGTGTAAAGGCCCAGGAGCCACTTCGTGGGACCAGTCCCTGGGCCTGACTCTACCCTTCCGGCAGGTTTCTGAGGGAGGGTCCTGTTTTCTTGTTCCCATGACTTGAAGTACACAGGAAGGCCGTGCTCTACTCTCACCTTCCTCCGGAACCTCCGCTGACTGCTCCCGCCTACAAGAGCTTCACCCTCTGGGCCCTCGCAGCTCACAGAATAGAATGAAATTTTATAACATCTTTCATCATATATTAGACTTGTTTTTCCAGTTAGTTTGTCAGCCCTTTGAGGGCTGGAGACCACAAATGACCCCTTTTTGCCTCTCCCAGTGCACTTAGAGAAGGGCTGGACTTTCTTGGAACTCAGCCAGGACTGCTTGGCTAATTGGAACCTGCTGGACTGTGTTCAAGGCCTGACATGTGCATGCGTATGTAGTTTTCCTGTGTCCCTGTGTATGCTTGATTTACATGTTCATACACATATGTTGGGCATATGTGTTCATGAATGTCATTTCAGTTTGTGTCCTTGCACTATGTCTATAAGTGGCTTGACTCATTCGATAAGCATATATTGAGATCCTGTCACAGCCGGGCACTGTGCCAGGGGCTGAGGACACAATGGTGAGTAATGAACAGACTGCCCAAGCTCCTTAGAGCTGGGAAAAGAGACCATAAAACAGCAGTAATAATAATGGGGTGAAGTTCCATGACGAAGAAGCACGTGGCAGGGCACTGACATTAGCCAGTTTGGAGAGACAGGTCTGGGAAGGACTCTTGGAGAAAGGAAAATTTTGGCTCAAACTCAGACTACACTGGTGTTGAATTGTGTCCTCCCCAAAAGATATGTTCAAGTCCTCACCTCCTGCAAATGTGACTTTATTTGGGGATAGGCTCTTAGCAGAGAACATTAAGAGGCAGTCACACTGGAGTAGGGTGCACCCCGATCTGAGGACTGTCCTCAGGAGAATAGGACAGTCTGGGCACAGGCATACGTGGGAAGAAGCCCTGTGACGACAGAGGTGAGACTGTGGTGCTGTGTCTGTGAGCCAAGACTGAGTGTCAGAAGCCTCTGCAGCAGGAAACCAGAGGGAACCGTTTTTGCCTCTCCCGGTGCACCTAGACAAGGGCTGGAACTTTTTGGAAACTCAGAGAGGTAGAGACAGGTTCTATCTCCGAGCCCCCAAGAAGGAACCGGCCCTGCTGATATCTTTTTTTTTTTTTTTTGGTGCTGGGGATCGAACTCAGGGCCTTGTGCTTGCTAGCAAGCACTCTAGCCACTGACCTAAATCCCAACCCCCCTGCTGATATCTTGATTTTAGACTTCTGGCCTCCAGAACTGTAAGTCAATACATTTCTGTTGGTTTAAGCCACTAAGTGTGTGGTCACTTGTAATGACAGGCCCAGGAAACTAATTCAGAGGCTGACTAGGAATCTGCCAGGTGAGGATAAGGAGGGAAGAATGATTCTGTCAGAGAGAACAGACCACACAGATGCATGGAGAAGTGAGAGGACACGACAGGGAGAAACGGAAAGGTCACTCAGTCTGTAGTGCATCTTGGAAAGAGAAACATATTAGAGCAAGTATGTTCATGCATGTGGTTTGCATGGCTGAATATATGTGAACATTTTATGCATCCATGCACGTGCTTTTACAAATCATGCACTGTGTTTTTATGATTTGTATGTTTCTGTATGCTCCTGCAAGATTTATGTGTCCTGACATGTATGTATTCTTTGTATGTCAGGGCATGTAAGTGGATGAGATACAGGTGTGTGCACTGAATTCAAAGCAGTGGCCCATGCTTTGGTTACAGGAAGATTTTAAACCAGGCAGAGCTCTATTTCTTTGTGTGTAGAAAAGTTGACAGGTGCTTATTGTGAGTGACAAAGACCTGGTCAGAATGTGCAATGACTCAGGCAGATATCGGAGCTCATAACTCATCTGTCCTTGTTCAAGAAGACAGCAAGAATGCTACCTAGACTGTATTGGCTGGTAAGAGGCATGTGTGAGACAGGACTGGAGTTTCTGAGTTTGACATCTAGAGGTGGCCTTAAAGATGGCTCTAACTCCTTTTGCACTTCAGCCCTGTCCCACTGGCACTACTCCTGAAGAGTCTCCAAAACTCAGCTTATAAAAGGGCATCCCATGATTTGGCCAAATACCTGCTCGCCTGGAGAACATTTGTGGGAGGCCCACACTCTGGACAAGGGTTGCAACTGAGGTGAAGAATCAGGAAAAGCCCCTCTCCTCCATCCCAGGACCTCCTGCTAGGACATGCAAAACATTATGTGTGCATTTTTCTGAAGAACTCACAACCAGAGAGTCCATGATCCAGGAAATCCAAGAAGCCTTTCTCCAGTCTAGGCTGACATTGAGAGTGCAAATGTGTGTGTGGTGTGTACAGGTGTGTGCAAGCATGCGGAAATTCCAACCTGCTTCCTCTCCGAGAATATGGCTTGATCAGGATGTCAAGGGCAGCCCCGGGCCCTGCCAGCTGCTGCCGTGGTCAGATTGTAGGGGGCTGCCCTTGATGGGGCTGGTAGAACAGACGGAGTCAATGTTAAGCACAGGAAGGGAGGGGTGGAGCCTGCTGCTTTCCGGGGAGGGCTGGCCCATAACCTGGAGATGCTCTTTGCTATGAGCTCCCTGAGCTACCCCTAACCCTAGATGGCTACGTTCAGAATGAAACCCTGGAAGTGGCGCTGGGGTGGATGTGCGGCCTAGGGACAGAGAAGTGTGCACATGGGAAGTTGCGAAGATTCCTGTGTAGGAGGATCCGGGAATTTTCAGGACCTTGGTCAGTACCCCCAGATTCCTGCAGGGCCACCTTTCTCTGCCGGTTTCCAGCAGGATCGGTCCTTGTCCAAGCCTCTGGATATGGTGGAGATACTGAGTGCTGTGAACCTACTTATAAAGTTCAGGACATAGTTTGGGGCTTCTTTGGATTATAGGAGTTTTTAAGTACCTGGGTACAGAATCTAGGGGTGCTGAACTTCAAAAAACTGGCGCTCAGGGGTGGGGGTCTGTGGAGGCATGATGGGAGAGCTTCAGAGTCAGCCAATGGGAAGGAAGAATAAGAACAGCCTGGCAAAGAGGAAATACTTGTGGCTTGGGTTGTCTCTGCCTGCTTATCTCTTCTCTGGACCTAGCAACATGGGACTTACACCCTGCCCAACCGAACTTTTATTCCTTTGTGCTCCTCAAGGCTTGTGGGATCGGAGGTCTCCTTGAGGTTGTTTTCTAAGGCCTTTCCTGTGTCCCTTCACTCTGCTGCCCCACTGGCTTTCTGTGTCTGCCTGTTGCCTTCATGACCCTACCTGTTGCATGCCCTATTACGGTCACCAAGACCTCAAATGGCACTGTGTGGAGGATCCCCTGGCTCTCAGATGTGATGGTTCTCTTCCCGCCAATAAACTTTTTACAAGTAATTAATTAACCTTGTCACAGTCTTTCTGTGGAGCCTAGTGCAGGGAGGGAGGCAGAAGTGCCTCGTCCCCTGAGGCTTCTCAAGAGGATGTGTGGCTATCCAGGCAGATGATGGGGGATTCTTTCCCAGAGCAGCCAGCTTTGCAGCTGGCTGCAGTGTGAGCCCAATTCCAATGAAAAAACTGAGGGTCACCCTGTCACTCTCAGCTCCGCCTTAGTCGCCAAACTGCCTTCATCATTTTCTTCTTCCAGTTACTTGCAACTTTTTCAGCCCAGTCCTCTCTCCGGCAACCTTTGGGATCAAAGATCATGTGCCAGCATTTAGGGGAGAATGCAGGTGAGTGTTGAGAAGCACACCTCAGGTGGCAATGACAACCTTTCCCCTGCATTCTGGGCCTGCCATTTTGATGCAGCAAACGGCATGGAAATACATGGAAACCCAGGGTGTCTGCATGCAAATGTGCCCAACATCCTGGCCACTTAGTGGGCAGCAGACAGCCTCCTGAGAAGTCTAGCCCACGGTGTGATCTTTTGTTTCCCAGGAGCTGTGCCCTCAAATGCTGAGGCAGTGGGCAAAGAGAACTCTGTACTCACCCCAGCTGGTCTGATGTCAGTAGGTGAGGACCCACCTTCTGCTCTGGATGTGTGACAGCTGGGAGAGAAGGGGCCTAGGATGGCACTCAGGAAAATTAGAGTAGGAAAGACAGAAAGTGGGATATTAATTATGCACCTACTGATGCCAGGCACTGTATATGTTAATTCATGCCCTCCTTCTGACCCCAAGAAATTCTTAAGGAGGAGTAACAAGATGCTGCAACCAGCTCCAGGTTATACAGCAAGTTGTAATGTCAGAACTTCACTAAGTTTCTTTTTCTTTTCTTTCTTTTTTTTTTTTTTTTTTTTTTTTTTTGGTGCCAGGGATCCAACTCAGGTCCTTGTGCTTGCTAGGCAAGTGCTCTACCACTGAGCTAAATCCCCAGTCTCAAGATTTTTATTACCTAAGCAAAATTTTAAAATGTAAATCAAACAGTGCCATCCCCTGCCTAAATTATCCCCATGGCTTCCCAGTGCTGTTAGCAAAATTTCCCTCTGTGGCCAGCAAGCCCATGTACCTCTCAGCCACACCTCCCCCTGCCTCTTGTCACTTCCTCTGCCAGCTGCCTGGCCTTCTTTCAGATCCTGTAGCACACCTGCTCATTCCCTTCACAGAGTTCTTGCCCTTGTCGTTACCACTGCTTGGGACAGTTTTCCTTCAAATATTCGTGGGGCAGCTTATTCTCATTCATCAAGTCAAATGCTGCCACCTCAGAGAGGCCTTCCCTGACTGCCCTGGTAACCACTGCCTCCCTCTGTCTCTATCCTTTTATCCCAATTTATTTTCTTCACAGCGTTTATGAGGATTTGAAGTTATTTATTTGTTAACTTGTCCATTGGCTGTCTTGCCCACTAGAAAGTAAACTCCTTTGGGGCAGAAATCTTGTATCTCTTGTTTGCCATTGTATTCCCAAGATGCGGTGCGTAGTAAGTGCTCAATAAGTGTTTGATACATGAAGGGACCCAGGAAGTGTGCCTGCACCCTAAGGGACAAGTGAAAGAAATGGGGGACAGTCTGTGTAAAGAACTCAGCCAACACTGAGGCTCTGGGGTTCATAGAAGAAATTGTATCTGACCAGCTGTCTGTCCTTGAGGTGGCCCGGCCCCCCTTCCTGCACAGGGAGTATGCGTGGATACATTTGCTCAGACTTTGCATGAAGCCAGGTAAAAGGGAAGAGGCTGAGATGGGTGTCCTTGGCCTTCCATAGCATTCCCAGCCTTCCTGGATTTAAGGCGAGGCTCAGGGAGGTGCTTGAGCCCACACTGCCTGCCCCAGGGTTGCAGCAGGCATTGCCTGGAGGAGGGGGAGATTGCTGCTCAAAGAACCTAATCTTTTGCATTCTCTGACATTCTTGGATTTGGCATTTACAACCTCAGGGTTCTATTCCGAGGAGGCCTTTTGCATTTGATGTAAATATTATGGTGATGAGAGGTGACACAGAGAATACCCTGTAGGAAATGTAAATCCACCCCCACCAGGCTGGGAGCCTCTCCCTGCTGCTGCTTTGGGTTGTTATTGCAGGGGATTGATTCCTCGAGTTCTTGGGTTAACCCAGAAGAGGCCCCCACCCCCAACCTGTAAGCAGCAGGGTCTGGGAGTTACACATTAGTTATTTTTCCAATTTGCAGAACCACATTCATCCATCAATGTAGGAAGCAGTTGTGGCAAGGCTGGAACCAAGTGGTGCTGCAGCCATTCTCTGAGGGGAGGGACGTCACCTCCCAGAGGAGGCTTGGGAAGTCCTTAGTTCTAGAGGTACAGGGTTGGATGGTCCAGGCCAGAAATGGGCACCGTAGTTCCCAAAAGTCGTCTGGTCTCTCAGTCACTTCCTCAGTGACTACTGGTTCCCACTTGTCTCCTAGTACAGCTTATTTTAGCCTGGATTTATGTGTCCCTTTACTGAGCACTGGGGACCACTTGCAACTGCAAAGAGACTGCCCAAAGTCCCTAGGAAATGGAATTCATCATCCCCACCTGCTATCATGGTAGGGAACTGCTGTCCTGAGTTGGTTTACAGGATCAAGGAGATCATCACATCTGGTGTCTTTTTGACATACTGTTTTCAGGGGAAATGCCTGAATTTCTTTGAGCTTTGGTTTCCACATCTTTAAAAAAGATGACACCTGTGTCAAAGTGTCATGGGAGGATCACGTAGGATTATGTGAATGCATAGAGCACTGGGAATGGGGGACAGTCATTACTAGGCACAGAGGGCTTGTAAGGGGTAGTGTGGACCAGGCACGTATGCGTATATACTGAGTGTTTGTTATTGTGGTCAGTACACCTAGAGATCTGATTCTGGAGCCAGAAATGCAGGCTTCAAATCTTAAGTGCAGCTACCAGACACTGGACTTGCCAAAGTTTTGGTTTCTTCATCATTAAGAAAGGAATGATAATAAAATCCATGTCAGATTTTGTGAAGATTAATGGGATAGTGCTTAGCTTATGCCAGCCTCTT
>PVJO010022098.1:0-28704 GCA_004026905.1 Hystrix cristata | reverse complement strand
TTCTGGAAGATTCCTGAAAGAGTTAAAAACATCACATTATACTGATAGATGCATACCCCGGTTTATAGCAGCACAACTCACAATAGTTAAGTCTTGCAAGTGGCCTATATATCCATCAGATGAATGGATTAAAAATATGGTATTTATATAAAATGGAGTACTACTTTGCCATAAAGAAAGATAAAATGTGAGTCATTTGCAGGAAAATGGATGCACCTTCAGACCACACTGTTAAGTGAAATAAACCAGACACACAAACCTAATCACATGGTCTTTCTTATATGAGAAATTCAAAGTATAGACATAGAAGAGCAAAATAAATTATAAGCAATAAGGAAATAAGGAAATATGGAAGAGGACTTAGAAATAGGGAGGGGGTGGGAGAGAAGATTAAGGGGAAGTAAAATAAACTAAAGTGTATTATGTACATGTTCCAAGTCCCCACAATGAATGCAATCATTATGTATTACAAAAATATACTAATAAAAATTTTAAAAATTAAAAATACTTTCTATTTTTTTAATATTTAAGATTTTCCCCTTGGTTTGGGGAAATCTTTCCTGACATAATCCTTACATTTCAAATACTGATTTTTTCTTATTACCAGTGGAGTATTGTTCACGTGTGTTAATATGTGATTCAAGCTACATAACATTTTTCCACCTTTACAATGTATTTGCCTTAAGTGAGATAATGTTGTCTCCCTAGTTTTTCCCCTGACAAAAATTTAAAATTCACACTACGATGCAGGCTATGACATACTTCTTATGCCTACAACTTTTTCCTCTCTGCCATCGAGAAGAAGGATTGATGCCTTTCACTTTCATACAAAGACCCTACATACATCACAGCAACTCAGCTAGCATTTACAGCTTTGAATGAGTATGAAGAAAGAGTGTGTTTATTGGATCCAAAAGTTGTTCTCAGTCTCAACCTAGTAAAAAAAAAATTTGGCATTTTCTTTGGTATTTTCCTACAATCACTATCAGACATCTGTTTTCTGCCACATAAACTAGACCGGTGGAAGTGCCTAGAACTCAAGTAACACTATTTGGGATTGCAAAGCTTACCGGCAGCCAGAATTCTCCAATTCCTGTACTCAGTGTTTAAAACATCAATAACACCAAGTTTTAAGACCTATGTTCTTTTCCCTTTTCTGGTCTCCCATGTGCTATTTAGAACTCCTACTGTTGTCCTTCCTTCCCTTCCTCCCTTCCTCCCTTCCTTTCTTCCTTCCTTTCTTTCTTTCTTTCTAGTGCTAGGGATTGAACACAGAGCCTTGAGCATATTAGGCAAGCACTCAACCACTGAGCTACAATCCCAGTCCCCACTATTAAGAACTTTGAACATTTGTCCAAAAATGCAGAATGATGTCATATAGGTTAAAAAGCTTAACATCTCTAAGAACTTCATCATCTTGCTAACTTTAAGTAGCATGGAAATGACATTTGAAAAGAAACTATCAAGAAGGAAGTTCTTTATAGAACTATTTCAAATTAAACTAATTTGCATCCTTTGAAACACTCACATATGCATGCTTACACTGTATTACACACTCAGACCCTCCTGGGCTATTCCCTGTTGGTGAATATCCTGTCCCCCAGGCTTAGAGAGTGTAGGTTTGCATTTAACTAAAAAACAAGGGTGGGATGATTTGTCAAATGAGTTGCATTTAACCAAAAAACAAGGGTGGGATGATTGGGAGAATCTCAAAGAACTGGTTTCTCTCAAGGAACCTGAGCCAGGACATTAAGCTCCAGTGGCCCTCTTCTCATGGAGAAACTTCCTCATTCCTACTCTGGGACACTGAGAGTTTACTTATCACTAATTGCTTCACTTTTATGGTCTTTTATCCATTATTTCTCACCTCCTTTCTCTCAGAAATAGCTTCTCTGGCTCTTGAAACTGTTCTTAGAAGTACTTCATTCTTCATGTTCTCAGCACCATGTAATCTATTTGTTTTCCTCTCTAGTCAAGCACCCTCTTCTTGCAAATAAGGTGGATTTGCTGCTACTTGACCTCTTTTCTTTCTCCATCAACTTCATCCTACACAGAAATTCTTTCTTTCATTATTCTTTGATTTGTTACTCTTGGTTTAAGTTCTTAATTTTTGTACAAATAGTTCGTTGAAAGCCTTTAGTTTCATGCTCTGCCTAGTAACTATCCTCTCTCTTACTTAACTAAGACATGTTATCTCAGTATGATATATCTTTCAAATGAGCTTTCTGCTTATATTTTTAATTTCAACATATTATAAAATATTTATTCCTCCACCATAGACCTTAACTAGATTTTCCAGGTTTAAAAATTCAATTCGACTGTTACTTGAAAGTTAAAAGGAAAAACCAGGATTCATCCAGATGTTAGAAAATATATATATAGTATGCATCACTTCAAAATGGGAACACATTCTTAGAAATATGTCATTAGGTAATTTCATTGTTTTGTAACCATCACAGGATATACTCACACAAACCTTGATGATGGTGGTCTATCACTCAACATGGCCTCTTGATGCAACCAAGAGAAACATAAGCACGATACGATGCAATTTGTTGCTGCTGGTATAACACGGCATGCTGTTTTACAGTAAACCTTTTTTTCTGGTACTGTAACTTGAACTCAGGGCCTTGTACATGCTAGGCAAGTGCTAGGCAAGTGTCGTACCACTGAACTACATCTCCAGCCCTTTCTAAACTTTTTAATATTGAGACAGAGTCTCATTAAGTGATCCAGGTTGGGCTCAAACTTGAGATTCCCCCATATCAACCCTTAGGGATCTGGGATTATGGGTATGAGCTACCACCCCTGCAAACGTTTTTTAATGAGGAGTATACATTAAAATAATCATTAAAAACTTTGTAAATACATGAAAAGTATATGGTTGTTTATTATACTTTTAAAGCATTTTGAACTGTATATAATTGTATGTGCTAAATTTTTAGTTACACCAGCATGATCGTGGATACATGAGTACTGTGTTGTGTGACAATATTACAACAGCTCCAGTGTCACTAGGTAACAGGTATTTTTCAATTCCACTATAATCTGATGGAACCACCGTCACATACACAGTGTGTTGTTGACCAAAACATCATTATGTGGTGGCATGGAACACATGCCACCATGCAGTGAAGTCCATTAGTAGGCAATGACTAAAAAGGTCCCAACAGAAGAGAAACTGGGCCTGGCCAGAGGCCTTAATCGAGACCTCCCCTATCTGGATTTGCCTCCTTGAGGCAAACAAAATCAAGAGTACAAGAAAAAAACATAATAATGCAAAAATAAGTTTATTCATAATTAGGCTAAATCTAAAGGGCAGCTAGGCAAGTGTCGTACCACTGAACTACATCTCCAGCCCCACCACCATCTACCCATCTACCCCAACATACAGAAGCATTCCAACTTCTAGGAGTTACAGAACGAAAGCCAGAAAATATGTATATGTAGACTCGGCCTGGCTTTGCCCAACCAATAGGCCCAGAAAAATGTTGAAATCTGGTTTTGTTGAAACCTTCTTAGCACCAGGGCTGGAGATGACAATTGTTGCTCTCAGTGTGAGGAACCTGGACAAATAGCTCAGCTTTAAAAATCTTTTTATTCCTCCTGTGCTGGGGATTAAACCCAGGTCCTCACACTGAGCTACATCCCTTGCCCTTTTTATACTTTATTTCGAGACAGGTTCCCTCTAAGTCTCTAAGTTGCCCAGGCTGGGTTCAAACTTATGATCCTCCTGCCTTGGCAGCCCTTAGTAAAAATTCTAATTTTTAAAACTCATTTTAAACTTCTTGGTCAAAGGAAAAACCAACATTTGCCTGGCAGCAAGCCAAAAGAACAGTCAGGAAAGTGAACAGACAATGAAGTTCTAAGCAGAAAAGAACAAAAACAGCATGTGTGACGTCAAAGAAGAAAAAGAAGTTGTAAGAGAATTGCATGTGTTAACTTCTTTAACAGAGATAAAATGTGGTACACAGTCAGTCTGTTATCAAAAAATACCTTCTGTTCGGCCATTTATGTTACCTCATTTAATTCTAACAACTTTGCAATGCAGGTATTCCCAGTTTATGGATGAAGAAACTAAGGCTTAAAGATTTTTTTAATGTATCCAACTGTAATCAACTAACAAATGATGGCATCAGAATTGAGTCCAGCTGTGACCAGTTCCATAGACTTTATTTCTCCATTAGACTGGTATCTCTTCTAGACATTATTCTGTAGGTGTCAAGAAGGCTGCATACAATTTTATATAAAAAACTTAACCACAGTTGCATTTTTAGAGAACTGGTTTGAGAAAAGAACTGTAGGTAGGGAGTCCTTTAAGGAAACTATTTTAATAATCCAGGAAATAAATGATGAGAACCTTAATTGGAACAGGCAGTTGTAAAGACAGAAAAGAGGTTATAATTTCAGGAAACAATTGGAATTAGAATGGATAGACTGTTAAGACCAGCAGGAAAACTAAACGTATAGTTTTTGAGGTAGGCCTCAAGTTTCTGACTTGCTCAACTTGAACAGTTGTGCCATTCCCTGAGATCAGGGGAGCAGTGGGGACAAAACAAACAATATGCTGTCTATTTGGGTTTTGGCCAGATTGACTATGAGACAAGCCAAAGTTTTCAGTGGCCAGTGAATTAGATGGAGGCTAAAGACTGAGGTCAGAGCTAAAGATAAAAAAATGCAGGAAGTAGTATATGTTCAAAGCCATGGGTATGTTAGGAGACTGATCGGGAAGTATATGAAATGTGGGAAAAAAGGCAAGGACAGAGAAATGGGTGAGCAGAAAAGAAGTTGTTGTTGTAGGAGCCTTAAGTGCCACCACCAGTGTAGGAACAGAAAAAAGGGAATTGGAGAAACGTTGAAGAGTGTTTACTAAGAAGGTCTGATCATCAAGGTAGCCAAGATGTTTCTAGATGATGCCGCCTCCTGGTGTGCAAACCCTGTGGAAGCCCCTCCCGCAACTGTGAGCTGACTTTAGCAGCTTGCTTCTCAAGAGCAAAAGTAAAGGAGTTTAGGCTATAAAAAAGACTGCTACTTCCATCTGGAGCCTTCTTTTAATCTCTTTTGAATCATCTCCTCTGGTGGAAATCAGCTGTCACACACTGAGGTGGTTTTAGGAAAGGGAAGCCAGCTGCCATGCCCTGCATCCAGAGGAGAGGCCATGTGGCAAGCTACTTCAGGCTTCTGGCCATGAAGACCATGGAAAAGACCTTGGACACATACCCCCCCAACACTTAATTTTTGCACTGACTGCAACCCATTCAACAGTTTAAATCTCACCTCATAAGACCAAACCAGAAACTCCCAACTAAGCCACTTCTAAGTCCCTGGTGCACAGAAACTGTTAAATAATAAAGGTTGGTTGTTTCAACCCAAAGGGTTTAGAATAAATTGTGTACAGCAATAGATAACTAGTATAACCACTCAGTAAATAAAGTCCGAAGACTAAGATGAGACTAAAAGAGCCTCACACATCTTACAATCACAATTCATACCTTTTGTCATATAGACATCTGTCAATTTTGAAAGGTTATGTATCACTCTGAAAATTGTCCTATAAACATATGCCTATGTATGCACCAAGAAGCAGGACAGAGGAGTGGTAAAAGTCATAAATTGAAATCGTAGGACTTGGGCTCAACTTCCTATTTTCTTCTTACTATCTCTGTAACCTTGGGCATGGTTCTTTACCTCTCTGACTTGGGCATCCTTATTCATAAGGAGGACAGTGGTAATAAGCAACACCCCTAGGGATGTTGAGCGTAATGCATGTGACTCTCTTCAAGATCCTAGAGCACTGTAGGGACTCAGTCAGAATTAACTACCACAATTATTATTGACACGTGTCTGTATAGAAAGAAAAGGTTGAAGAGAGATACTTCAAGCTATATTCTCACACTGACTGAATCTTCACCTCCATTTGTTACTTTTTGTTTATTTTCAATTCCATCACCTTCCCTACTGAGAAACCATTTCTTACACAATACATTTACACACTTGACATTTGTTCTTAATTCATTAGCATATAATTTCAATCCCAGATATCAAGTCATATACCTTTAGAATGGCCATTGGCCTAACACTAATCCTAAACACAAACCTAAGCAACCCATTCCCAATCCCCAAATAAAACCTCTTGACAGGTATTATGAAGACCAAAAACATAATTTCTTAATATGCAAGTGAACGTGCATGCTGCAATCTTGTGCCTTACTCCACACCTTCTCCTGGTGTTACCTGCCCACAGCTCCAGGACCAACTTCACTGTCAAGTTTCTTGCCCTACACACTGTGTACAAGCAGAGACGGTTTTAGGGGTGTCATTCTTCTCCTATTTATGCTAATTCATCTCCTATTTCTCTTCTTTATTCTTACCTCAGGATTTGGGTCTTGTATTCTACAAATTAATCATTCTTACAGCCATAATTCATGGCTTTATAGGGTCATGAATTTTACTCTCCAATTCATGACTTTATAGGGTCATTCCATTCTTTTTCCCACTGTGGATGTTTTCTAAGGCAATGAACTCTCACATCCTCTCTTTAATATGAGTTCTCTTAATCCCACATTGTTGACAGCTCTTCTGTTCATTGATTGTGGTTCTTCTTTCCTTTCCCAGGAGCCTTATATTTTGCCCCATTTTCTGTATTTTACTGTGGCTCTCCTCACACTATCCCAACTTTCACCTACAGGTGGCAGGCTTGTATCGGCCGGGCAGGTGGTATTGGCTCTCTTAGTGGTTGCCTTTTTTCCCCACACACTCTACACTGTTTTCATAAATAAAGGTATGCCATGTAAAGGAACCCAGTAACCTCAATGAATGTAAACATGTTATGTCATAAACATAAGTTTAATAATAATAACAAAAACAAAAATGAAGAAAGAGGATTTACAGGAAGAAGGAGGGAGGCTAGAGGGAAGAGGAAAGAGATTTAAAAAAAAAGAAGAACCAAGTGGTATTATGTACATATAGCCACTCCCCAAGATGATTGTAAACTGAATATACTGTAAACACGTACTAAAAATAAAATAAAATAGGTTCTCCCTATGCCCTTGTTTCAACACCTGAAAAACGTCTTCTGGCATCATATTTACTAAAATCATTTCTTAGGCTGTACCTCTAATCTGTTTTTTGGGATCTGGCAAAATTAGACAATCTCTCTACACTTCATTGTTCTCCTCTATGGGATAATCATGGTAGCCCTCTTAAACAGGAGTGATGCAAGTTAAGTGATATAATGTGTGGAAAGGCAGGTACAGACTCTGGAACATGGTAAAAAGCATTATTGGTATTGTTGGCATCATCATCACCTCCAATGTAGCAAGCTGCATTTACCTATTTGCTTATTGAGTAAAAAATTCTTGGCATATAGTTTAATTCCATCTTTCTTGGGGTATAGTTCTATATCTCAAATATGTCTTTTTTTTTTTTCCAAAAATATCACCGTCCCAAAAGAAGTCCCGATTGCTTCAATCCCAGTTTTATGTCTGGAAAGCATGATGAGAATTTTCAGCCCTAAGCATGCTTAGTAAAACCACAAGAAATCTCTCCTAAGAGAGTCCTGTTCCTTTTTCTCCCATAAGATTGCCAAAATAAATCTAGTTTCTCTATTGATCCATAGCTCACATCAAACTGGGAAGAATTTGATATACTGAAAAATATTTCCCCTGGTACATCCTACGTAAACTGGTAGGTACTCAGCCTATGGTTCATTGTTGAACAGTTCTTTCCACTCCTTGTAAAAAGAATCCTCTCAACAAATGTACCTTCGATAGCATGTTAACAGAGCTCTCTTCTTCCAATTTCACAAACTTTGTAGATTTACTGTACTTCTTTATCTTATTCCTTCCTACCTATAAGCTACATGAAAGGCACAGTAGACAAACTGGCCATTAGGACTGCAATCATACCTTTCTCCTCCTCATTCTTCTATTCACTTTCCTTCTTTACTCTCACTCAGGTCTTCCACATTCTTGCTGCCCGCCACCCCCACCCCAGTTCCCCTTCTAGTAGATTGTAACCATGCTGAAGAGCCATGTCCAAAATCTTCTGCACTAGCACAGGGACCTCATGAAGGCTACTAACCCTGAGACTTTTAAGAACCGGAGCCACCTCTAGCACTAACTGCCTTTGCGAATGTTTTAGATTCCTTTGGCAATACAGGCAACATTGCAAATTCTTCCTGGTACATGTTTTACAGCCAGATCTGTTTTGAGCTCCTGAACAGTCAGGGAGCTAGTCTGATCAGATATCAGATATATAGATAATAAAGTACAAGCAAAAGAAGAATTTGTTCAAGATCCATTGATGTGAAGAAGAAAGAACAAATTCCTGACCCCACCAGTTTCAGAAGTGAGGACTTTTCTATTAAAAACATAGAAGCCCCTTTCCAAATATTCTCAATTGAATGCTTTAGTGCATGATAGTCACATGAAAACATTTCAATTTCTAATCTTTTATCCCTCTTCACTCTGTGTGTCCCACTCTGACAAAGCTTGCTCTTTTAAGAGCAAGAATTAGACTATTTGCTTCTGTAAAGTTGTTTTGGTTTATGAACTCATACAGAAAAAAAGAACTCTTTTTAATCATTAATAAAATGAGAGGATTGTATTGAGAGGGTTGGAAATTGAGTTGACCATCTCTAAGTTCCCTTATATTTAAAAAAAAGTATGTGATTTTTATTATTTTAACAGTAGCACAAATGATACTGACAAAATTTCAATCACCTTTCTTGAAAAGATGATATTCAAAAACATAGAAATGGATATTTATACCTTTTTTTATAAAGTGGGTAAGCTTTAATATATGATTACTATGTGTCAGAATGTGCTAAGCAATTATCACAAACTATCCAATTTAATCCTCATAGGAACCCTATGAGGTAGAGGTTACTGTCCTATCCATTTTGCAGATCAAGATATGCAGACACCACAAGGTTAAATGACTTGCTCAAGGTCACTGACAAGTAGCAGAGCCAACATTCTAGCTCAGACTATGAGACTCCATGAGCAGCCTTCTTAGCCATACATTCTGCTTATCTTTGTCTTTTTAATGCTTTCTGATGACTTACAAAATATGCAAATAGTGGCTATTAATTTCCCAGTGCTATACACCACTAACCCTCTAATTTAGATAATCTACAACTTTGCCTTTAACAGGTTATCAATAAGTATATTCAGAGCTGTTTCTTACAATTATGTTACATAAAGATTTCAAAATAATGTCAAGAAAAACAAATAGTTTTTACTTACAAAAGGACTTGCAAATTCAGTTTCCTTCATCTGCAAAACCTCTCCACATAAAATTAGTCATCCTATTTTATACTTTATTTTTAGACTGCTTTATGTTCTCTTAACATTTGGTGTAGCTGAATATCAAAAATCACAGTTATTCTATCTGCATGCGAGGATTTTACTCACTTATCAAAGGCTCCTATTCAAAAATTAATTTATATATCATGCTAATTTTAGAAATTATTGTTATTTTTAAATAACATACACCTTGCCAAGCTTTTAAGGGAATTGTTATGAATATGGAATGTTTACCATGTACATGTGTTGTGCTGAATGAACATGTGAATTTAACAGTATTTAAACTTCTTTTCTACCATTTACTTTATTCTTCGATGAAGCATCAAAACTAAACTAATAAGGCCAAACATGTACAATGTTAAAATACATAAATTGCCAGTTACTGATAACTTACATTTTTATATGAAGCATAACATTTAATATTATCATTACTCTCATTGTTGAATTATTAATCATCTCACGTCATGTGTAATACAAATAACAATAATAAAAGTAGCAAAGAAACTAACCACATTCCTCAGAAGATATGCTGCTTGAAAGTGAACTATAAAAATGATAGTTTGAACAAGATTGCTTAGTTTCAGTGAAACACAAATTGGTTGCCTCAAACAAGGTCATGAACATGAATGTGCATTGTGATTATCACGCATTCAGGCTGCATTTCACAACTTTCAAGCAGTTGGCTTGATATTTAGGAGTACTGTCTGAGGGACTATAAAGAAGCTTAATTTAAAATCGTAAGTCTCATTACTACACACAGTATGACACAAAGAACACACACTCTTCCTTCATAACTGCTAAAACTGTCACAGATATTCAATGAAGATTTTGGAATTTTACAACAAAATACATTTCTACTGTTGACGGTCAGGACATTACACAATCACAGTGAATGTAGCTGGAGCTTATATACCCTAATGTACAGTAGTACATCCAAAATAGTAAGCATGCTAGTTATCCTTCTGTATTAATTTTCAATTGCTGCTACAACAAATGACCACAAAACATAGTGGCTTTAAATACCTCTAATGCATGGTGTTGTGTATAGAATGTCAGAAGACATTTATCCCAGTGTGTATCATTGGGATACAATCAAGATGCCAGTAGTGTGTTCCTTTCTACTCACATATCAAGAGAATGTTTCCTTGTCTCTTCAGATTCAAGAGACCACCTCAATTCCATGGCTCCTGGCCCCATCTCCATTTTCAAAGCCAGCACTGGCCAATAGAATCCTCACACTGTATCACTCTGACTCTGATTCACTTTTCCACTTTTAAGGGCCTTTCTGATTGCATCAGACCCACTGAGATAATCCAGAATAATTTCTCTGTTTGAATACCAACTGATTGGCAGTCTTAGTTCCCCTCTACCATGTAAATTTAAGGTGGCAATAGACTTTGGGGACTGGGACATGTACATCTTTGGGGACCATTATTCTGCCTACCACATATTTTAAATGACTAAAAGGAAACCTTGATAAAACATTGGGAAGTTCATATGACATTTTTCTAGGCTTCAGAGAGGAAATAGGTCTGGCCATGTGGTTTTCTAACTGTGTCCACATCAGCTCTGCAAGATTATCTTCATCTCAGAAATTTAGATAATCAAAAGTCATCTTCAACTCCGGGCATGCTCTTTTTTCTAGTGCCAATTAATAAAGGACTGAGGAGAATACCTGTAGTTTGTCTACTGAAATTCATCACTTGCCAGGATTAATAGTTTGCAATATCTTATTTTCCCTGATGTCCAATATTAGTTGCTTTTAATTCCATTCAACCAACAATTACCTAAGGCCAACAAAAATGCCTAGTAATGTACTAGATGCTGAAATTCATGGTTTGAGAAAAAATCAAATCACGCTGCTAAGGAACTCACTGTGTGTGTGTCATCTACATGCCCATGTGTGTATGCACAAGGATATACATGTGTACACATGCATATGTGTGTGAGTCTGTGTGTCAAAGGTTGTTGAGACAGGAGCATCCAGGAGGGGCAGGTAGAGATATTTCAATATAATGTTAACACACACTATGATTCTTTTCTATCTCCACTTCCTTTTCCAGTTCCTATTCAGATCATCATTACATCTTGCTTCTGGTACTACAGTTTTTCCAGCTGGACCCCAGCCCTTCAGTCTCCCACCTCCAAAATATTCTGTGTTCAAATATAAACACAGCTGTAGTTGTGTCATTTCCCAGCTCAAAAGCAACACCTTCTCATTGCCTTTAGAATAACATATGCCTTTCTCTGCATGATATGCAAGGCCCTCTGAGCTCTATCTCCCTTTCTAGTCTTCCCTCTTGTCAATGTCACATGCACCTGGCTAAAAGCAATCACAGTAGTCCTCAGATCCCTGCTATGCTTTCTCAGTTCCAAACCTCTATCCACCAGGATTATGCTATCTCCTTCCCCTATCCTAGAATGGCTGTTCTTTGGAAATCCGACCATCCATTATTCCTTCCATGGAACACTTCCCTGTCCCTTCTCCACTGAAAATGTTTTTTTTCTTTCTCCAAGCTCCCACAGCACTTCATTTATTATTTTTTAATAGGAACTATCCACTTCTGCCTTAGACCTTTTCCTTTGCTAATTATTAAGGCCCCTCTCCCAAATTATAAACTCCTTGAGAGCAGTCACTGGTTTTTATTTCTCTTTGAAACATTCACAATAACCAGCACAGCAACTTGCCTATAGCAAGGACACTGTATTCAAGTGTGTCAGATTCAACTGAATGGATCAACAGTGTCAACTGCCAGAATATTGTCACAGGCACTATGTTTCTCCAGCTAGTTCTTCTTGGAGGAGGTGGTAGGATGGTAGTAGGATGCATTTTTCTATTTTATCATAAACACACTAAGGTATAGAGAGGAGCTGACAGACATCAACCAGGAAGGAACCATTTTCTTTCACAAAAAAGTGAAAATCACTGATTGATCCACAAATTCAAAGGACAGAATGATAATCTATGTTACACAAAATTAAAAGTAAAGCAATGCAAAACTGCAAAGGGCCTTAGTAAAATCAGTACAGAATAGTAACATCATCTGAATTGTACATTACTGCTCCAGAAAATGAAGAACCTATAGATTAATAGGAATTTTTAGTTTTGTGAATGTTGTATGTGTGCAATTTTTAACCAAAACAACAGTTCAGTAATGAATATTTATGGAAAAGACAGACTATGAAGCCACAAAAGTGTTTTTAGTGTGTCATTGTCATCAGTTCTACTAAATAATTATCATTACACATCTAAAAATATCTTGAATGGATAATACTGAATAATCTAGATCACCAAACTGCATTAGAAGGGGATTAGCTGACTCAGGAGACTAATTATAATGAGGTATTGAGCTCCTTATCTCTCATCTCAATGTTAAAACCATAAACCACACCATACAGCAGTGGCTACTGATCAGGGTCAGTGTGGGGCAGTGAAAATAGCATTGAATAAGGGTCAGGAGCCTTAACTCTGTCATTAACTTGGTAACCTTGGGAGCTCATCCCAAGATGGGAAAAGATCATCCCCGCATGGGAAAAGCAGATCCCTTCCTTAGAGAAATACAGTTATATTAGTGACTGAAGCTGCTCTTACACAGAAAACACTTTAAACTGCAGAAAGATTGCACAGAGATGTATGTACGTGTACACACACACACACACACACACACACACACTCACCTTTCCCAGACTAATACCTTCTCGCTTAATGGGCCAGTTTAGTACTACTATTAGCCAACTGATTATAATCGAGCAAGTGTTATCTATCCATGTCCTAAATAACAGTACCTGACATGAAAATTACCACACTACTTTCTCATTCATAGGGTTTATCAGACAGAAGTCAAAAGCTAAAATTATTATATTTGTTTCTCAATCTATTTATGAATAACAGTAGTATCATTACATGGTGTTTTCAAATTTCTAAAGCACCTGTCCACTATTTTGTATAATTCTAATAGTCCAGCAAAGTCAAGGGACACATTTAAGTGTGCTGGAATTGGTGTTGGTGGGATTTCTGAGCACCTCCGACTCTGCTAAATTCAGGAATGCAGAAGGATTAAGACAAAGTTCCTGACTTCAGATTGCTTTAGCTTACAGGTAGAGACAGCACATTGTGTTCTAATTATTTCTTTATGTATGTAAGAAGTCTTAAGGGAGAACAAAGGAAGGAATTCTGTTTCTTCTGGAAAAAAAGAATTGTGTATGCATGGCAGGACAGGGGAAGGGTAAACAGAAGGAAATGTCAAAGGTGGCTTCACTGACAAGGTAATTTTGTCCGCGGATTAAACACCCTACTCTATCCCCTCACAGGTGCAGCTCTGGGTATGATAGAAGCTCTGAGAGTTCGAGGTTCCTCGTCAGGTAAATACAGACAACAATGCTGAATTCACTTGGTTGCCAGTAGGTAAGATAGAAGGAGATAGCATGTGGGAGGGCAACTCGCAATAGGATATTGTTATTTGCATTTTGTAGAGGCACTAACTTAGTTTGCTCCAAAGAATGGCTTATTGGAGACAGTCTCACACCCCCACCCTGTGCCAGTGTCCCACTCCTCACTTGCAGTCCACCCTGCACTGACTGCTGAGGCTTGTGAGGAATATGGAAAGCACTCACCTGATAGTATTTTATGGGCTCTAAAATCATGTCAACATATTCATATAAATAAACATGCCAAAATCTGAAGATTTCCTATGAAATGTTGCTTCTAAAACCTAAGATGATTCTCTCACAAAAGGAGGAACTAACAGAGCATCATAAGGGAAGAATCATGAAAAGGAAAATCGAAAGTATTTAATACAAGGATAAAAGTCATGTATTTTCAGAAACAAAGGTTCTGAACCACTCAAAGTTTCAAAGAATAAAATGTGACAGATCCTGAACTGTTTAAAGTGATTTAAGAGTGAATTTTAACAAAAACATTTCAATAGATGCATAACTTACATTTCATAGGTACTAAACAACAGACAAATTAAAAAATTTAACCCATCTATTTTTACCCCTAAAAGTGTAATACTAAAATTTATTCCCATATATAATATAAATTTTGCTTTAATCCAATATATTATAGTCCCTTTTTAGTTCTTTAAATATAGTTTCATTTAACTTTAGTGATGTCTCACTTGAATTTAAAAAAATAGAAGAAATAAAATATAGTTGTTCCTACCTCATTGATAATAGGTCTGGAAAATCCTAAAAAAATATATATATATATTGCATACTGTGTGCCTGACAATATGTTAAAAGTTAGAAATATACAGGTTTTGATGTTGGAAATTTAAGCCTCAAAGTTACATCTTAATGACATTTGGAGGTAGGGCCTTTGGAATACAATGAAGATTAGATGAAGTTACGAGGGTGAAGATTTTCCGGATACATTGTTGGCTTTATCAGGTTAGAAAGAGGCACTGAGCTGGTATGCTTACTCTCTCTCTATTATGGTTTGTGCCTCAATGTCCCCCCAAAGCCTCATGTGGCCATAAGCAAGGTTTTTTCAGAGGAGGCTGAATCTAGAATATGGGATGCTGGGATTAAGGGACTGTGATTACTAAATCAATCCACCATTTGTTTTGGCACTACCTTAATCCTGGCAGCCTCGAAAAGATATAAGGGGCAGAAGGAAGCTGCTTAGATCCCTTGCTTACCTTGCTGCCTTCTTCCTGTCTGCCATGCCACCCTGCCGTGGATCCAGCCGATTGTGGTCTGAAACTTCTACAAACTGCAAGCTAAATAAACCTTTCTTCCCTTAACTTTGGGTGTCGGGTATTTTGCCTCAGCAATGAAAGAAAAGTAAGATACTCCCTGTGTGATGCTCTCTGCCATGTTATGAGACAGCAAAGAGACCCTTACTAAGTGCTGCCACCATGCCCTTGGACTTCCAAACCTCCAGAATTGTGAGCCAAATAAACTTCCATTTTTATAAGTAATGTGGTCTCAGACATTTTATTATACAACAGAAAATGGACTAAAACATCATTTAAGAAATCTTTTCCTCTCCCTCTAAATTTTGGTAAGGAATTAATCACCAAAAGCAGATCATTTCAACAAAATATTAGGAAACTAGTTCTCGCCTTAATAATCAATTATTTCTTTAGGGAGCTTTTAAGGAAAAATTTTTAAAAGTCTACGAATGAGGTTTTCTCTCCCTATGCCATCTCTCCCCAATCTTCCTCAAAAATCACTGGAGTCATTTGCATCTTCAAAGTCAAGGTTAAACCTGTATTCATACTTATTTATCTCCTTTCTGATCTGATTTGCCCAATTTTTTCTGTTCTTTTAGTAATATAAGCTGCTTGTGGCTTACTGATAAGGCTGCCTTGGATCAAAGTTCATCTCCACTACTTATAAACTATCTGACCCGGGCACACTGGCAAATCTTTTCAGCCTCACCTGCCTCATCCATTAAAATGGAGAGATAGGGCTGGGGATTTAGCTCAGTGGTAGAGGGCTTGCCTAGCAAGCACAAGTTCCAGAGTTCAATCCCCAGAAGCACCCCCCAAAAGAAAGGAGAAATAATAGTATACACTGAATAGAGAATTTAGATTAAATGAGATGACTCATGTTGTACATGTCTGTCACGCAAGTTTTTAATAAGCATTGGCTGCTCTAATGTTAATAATTACTGTTACAACTACCAGTCCTGATTTTAAGTCTGCTGAAAACTATTACATATGATACAATTGCCTTAAGGAGGACACTTATTTCTATTGTAACACTTGGGAACTCTACCGGTTTACTTACGTATGTAGTTTTATCAGTTGTTTATAGACATAAATCATGTAGCCACAAAACACAAGTAGATCATTTATCAATTTAATAAAAATAACTTTCTGTATTTAGAAAATCAGTGATGGGGGTGGAAACCCTAAAAGCATCTCACTGTTACACTGCAAAGAGAGATGTAGATGATGACCCAGAGAGTAATTCCCAGCCTGCTCGCCTACTAAACCCGTGCTGTAATTAATAACTTGACATTTCTGAGTGGGAGTCAGAACAAGAGGAAGATAGTCCCTCTTGTGGGTCTTGTTTATTTGACTCCAGAACTACAGAATTGGCATTGCCCTCTAGACTGGCCCTATTATAATCACTGTGCAATTGGGGGGACATTCATCATCTGAGAGTGGTGAGGTCTCAGCTTCCTCCTCTGCAACTTCTGACCCTTACCATACCTTGGCCACCCCTACTTAACCCAAAGACTTAAAATTCTATGGTTTTGCTTTGAGGACCAAAGAAGAAATCTGACCACCCATAAAAATTCCTAAAAGATCAATGAGTGAGGTTGATCACCCCTCTCCTCTGCCATCTCTCCCCAGCCCTCCTCAAATTAGCATCCTCTGCATCTTCAAGGGCAAAATTAAACCTGTGTTCGTACTCATGTCCTTTCTAATTCTATTTATTTGCCTTTTTCTGTTCTTTTTATCCACTGTTTTTCCAGAATCCAAAATCTATGCAAAGCAGCTTACTTCAACTTCAGGATAAAGTTTAGGCTTACAAGCCCCGCTTGCCTACCTACCTTCTCCTTCATCCCCTCTTTGTGTTAGCATTTCCTTACTCTCTCAGCCAATAGAGGAGTTTAAACATTTAAATGTGGTATTGAAACTGCATTTAAATAATTAACCCATTTTGCTCCTCGCTGGTCTAAACCATGGGGTGCCAACCGGACATTAATTGCTTTCTTCTGGTGAGGTTCCAGACAGCTCCTCAGAAGGAAGGAGCACACATTCCTGGCACCAATTGGCTAATTCAATTTACTTCAATAGCATTAGCCTCTGTCAGAATATTCATGAGCAGGAGAATGAGGACCCGCGGCAGCGGCAGTCGGCAGCCACTCGGGCTAGGGAAGGCGCGAGGGAGGGGAAGCGGACCGCGCGCCGAGCTCCGGGAACGGTGACCGCGAGAGGCGGCTTTTCTCACCGCCCAACAGAGCACAGGGGGCGGCAGGAGAGCGGACCAGAACATCGGCGGGGTTGGCGCGCCTGGTATAGGCCCCCTAAACTCCAAGAGACCGCCCGGAGACTTTGCAAACATCCGAAGGCAGAAAAGCTGTGACACTTTTGACAGAGGGGGAAGGGGGGGGGGGGCGGGGGCGGCGCCACGAACGAGGGCGAAGGGACCCAGCGGGACACCGGCCTCCGGGTGGGGGAGGCAGCATTGTGAGCTGGACGCTCGCCCCAGAGGAGTCTGAACGTCTCGGGAGAGTCGCCGGCTGTGCCAGGTAAAAGAGGGCTCGGGTCGGGCCCCGCTTGTTTGTCCCGCGGCTCCAGGCGCCGGGCCGCGAGGGGCGCGCGGGAGCCCGCGATCCGGGGAAAGCGGCCCTGGGAGCGGCGCGCTGTCCAGCTCTGCGCCGCGCTTTTTTTCACAACTCCTCGCCGTCCTGGCGAGCCTACGGGCCGCCTGAGTTCGACTTCGTCGGACTTTGTGGGAAAGAAGGCATGAAGGGGTTGTCTGGGAGGAAGGAGCTGCTCTCTGAGAGCAGGAAAACTGGGGTGCAACACGTCAGGAGCCGGGATTGTGCGCGCCTGGGCTCGGTGACTGGGGACCCAGAGCGCGGCTTGCGGGACGCATTGTCCAGGCTTCGCCCTCGCTCGTCTCGCGGGCAGCGGAGCCTCCCTCTGACTGCCGAGCGGAGAGAGTGCTGGGCGCCCCCCGCCCAACCCCGCGCCCTGGGATGCACTCAGAGAGCGGGCCAGAGACTGAGGCTCTGAAGACGCAGGCACTTTCAGGGCTGATCTCGCGTCTGCACTCCGCGTTGCGCGCTCGCTGGAGCTCCGGTCGTGGGAGGAGAATGTAATGGTACTCGCGTCCCCGCCACCTGCCGGACATCACCAACTCCCCGGATTTCCTGTCTCCGGGCTCTGACACTCCCAGGGAAAGCTCTGAATTGCGCGCCGGTTGTTTGGGCTTTGCTTGTTGGTGGTGATGTTTGTGTAGAGCCAGGAAACGGCGCGGGGGGGGGGGTTGTTTGAAGAGGAGGGTCAGATCGGGTTACCAGTATCAGATTTGCAAAGGAAATGCTGCCGGGGAGTCACAACTTGTTCTTAGCAGTAGGAGAGACTGTGCATTTGATACAGGCTGAACGAAGAACCTGTGCCCAGCCATCCGCCTCAGGGGCATGGGTGACATCTAGAACCTGGAGGACAGTTGGAGGCAGCTCCAGAGTTCTCTGCCCTTTTTCTCCACCTGCGGAGCCCAGGCATTAAGAGAGGCTGGCACCAGAGAACTCGGGAATTGGTTGCAGGGCAGATTCAGAATTTACGGTGTTATTGTCATTATTATTATTAATGCTGCTCTTGTTATTGGCACACATGCCAGGAAGGATTACGGTACTGTATTAGCTTGCTATAATCGCCTGGAAACTGAGTTTCTACTTCCTCTCCTAAGAATGTCCCCAGGCTTCCAGTCTCTGATGTGTCTCTACCAAAGGAAATTAGCCCCTTCAGAGCTGTTGTGTTGTCAGGAACACATCTAAGGAATTGGTTTTGCCTAAGAATAACGAAAACAAAATTGTGACTATAAGGTGTTTGCACCCCTGCTGATAAGTGAATTTCTATCCATTAGCCTTCCTCAGTCTGCTGTGGTGGGAGAACTGTGGAGGCATAACCACTTTGAACCCTACACTTGACTCTGCTTTCCCTCTCATGATTCACAAAACCTGGCAAGTCTTTTCCTTAGCTAGTGTGATCCTTGTAGTAGTTGCACAGGGCATGCTCCTGGCAGGGTCAGGCTTCAGTGGGAACCAATGGAGGAAGCCACAAGGACACCTGCGGTTGCCTCTCTGAGCTTGGCCCCGATCAGATCTCCTCCAAGGCACAGGCTTATCCAGCTGATGAAGCAGAAAACAGGGCAACAGTCTAGCAGAGTTAAGCTGAGTATAGGAGATGAGAGGTTAAGCCTCCACACTGGCCTCATCCCTTCCTGCAAGAGAAAAACAGGCAAAGAGCAAGTGGGAAATATTGTAAGTTGGAGACAAGCTGTTAGAGTCTGCTTAGGCTATGGCCACGGACTTTAGTGTGACCTTTCTTTTCCGTGCTTCTCATTTTCCCTATTTGCCAACCCACAACTATCCATACCTTTCTAATAGGCCTGTCGTCATGAGATGATCTAATTTTGTACCTACCCCCGCCCAAAAATTCTTTGTGCATCCTGGGAACGTCAAACTATAAAAATATGCATTTTTAATGTTTTGTGAAAAGTCTGCTACACTGCAGGTTAAGGAGATACATTTTAGCATGTGTGTCATGTGGCAGTGTGAAATTAAAATAGAAAAGGAAAGTACACACATAAAAATGACTTAGCATTCTTGACATTCTTGTGCATACTTGTAGAAAAATTATCTTTCATTTGGGGAGAGTTGCCCAGAAATTTAATCAGTGTTTATACTACTGAAACACCCTCTTCTACCTTTCTCCTTAGTAAAATTTTATGACCCATTTCTCACCAGAAAGGCAATGTAACTGTAGTAAGTGCTGGGAGTTGAGAGGAGAAATTGAAGGGTTGTTAGGGGACTTCTCACATAGAGCTTGGATACTGGAATGGGAAGTAAGATGCCATCATCTTTGCAAAGCAGTGAAAAGTTTTTCTGGAAAAATCAATTGAGCAGCTTATGGTAAGGGACCTGCTGTAGGTTGTCCTCTGCTCTCAGATTCAGGAAACCACCATTAGGTGGTCCAATGAGGACTAACTAAGGTGCTTTTCACACCTGCATTAGGTGAAGGTACTGTCCTCTCCTGACCTTTGGTTGGGAGTGAGTCCTCCCTTTTCCTGAGTATCACAGTACAGTAGATCCCACCTCAGAGAGACGGCCATATCCTCACAGACTCTGATATATCTGCCAATATTCCCCAACTTCTAAAGCTTCTCAAAGACTGCAGCTGTTGGCAAATTTAAGTAAATAGTTGGAAGAGAGCCACTGAAAAGTGGATATGTTTTCCCTTGGTGAAGAAGTTACTGAATGCCTTTTGAGCTAGAAAATTAGCAGTTTAGAAGAGCAGGAGGGATTTCCTTGACTTCCCTTTACCCATAAACCAATAGTTGCATTTTTCTTTCCCTCATAGTAGTGAGCACTGTTTGCTTACACATTTTTTACAGTTTTGGACTTAAAATGGGGTTTTGCCTGGTGGTAGTCTATGGAGAGAGGAAAAAATGTAAAGAGATACGGAAGGAAGAGCTGCAGTGGCTAGAACATAAATCAGCCAGAATATATGGGGGAGTGATTAGAATAGGTCTTTTCACCCTAAAAAAAAAAAAAATGTCCACTTTGGAAGAAAAAGAAGTCTGATTATTGGCATCCCAGGCTGAAACCAAGGCAGCTGATGCCGAGAAGAGCCAAAGGGCAGTTCTTCTTAGTTTAGAAACAGCAAGACAGCCTCTGCCAAAGATTGCTGTAAACACGGAATAAAGATTTCATTGTGGGCTGGTGTGACTGGAATAATTAGACAGTTAATTGTTCATTCTGATCGGGTGGTGCTGCAGTCAGGACTGCAAAGTAGCGAAAATAAGAGCAAAGGGGAGATAGAAAAGTAATCCTGATTAATTTCAAAACAGACAAAAAAATCTTCAGAACACTGGAAAGCTGAGATACACTACTGCCATTTTTTCCCTTCCATGTTCTACTGTAGATATGGACAAAAACTCTCATCTTCTGAAAACAGCATGTAGAAGTATAGTAAGAATAATTCTAGTATTCTAGATAATTCTAGTATTGACTAACAGACATTAGACGTAAACCTCAGAGCAACTCAATCAAAACATTTGCAAATATCACCAAATTTTTATGCTTCTCCAACACTTTCTTCACAGACATAAAAGGATTAAGAAGTAAATATTCCATTTTTGACATTTACTTATTTTCTATTGTGAAACAAATTGTCTACAATGATTAATCTGTCACATTTAATTGAAGAAATGGTGTCTGCATTTTCATACTAATTTAGAGACAGAGGAAAATTATTTTAAATGTTAAAGGTGATTTTAAGCAACTGAACATGACTGTGACTTGTTATTTGCTAAAAGATAGCACTGTAATCAATTCCTTCTGAAATAACTACTGCAAAAGAAGACATGAGCAAGGGACTATAGAAAACATTAAGCCTGTGGTGTCCAGAGAGGGGGAAATGAAGAACCATGTATTCACTATGTTCAAACTCTCCCTGAATTCTGATACTGACATGGAATATGGGGCAAAGTTCTAACTATTTGAATTTAAAAAGGAACATCTTTAAGTGTCAATGTTAAGTATAATTGTTCTGGGAATAAAAAGCAGTGTTATAAAGAAAGCATAATAAATTAAGGCAAGGTCATACATTCTCATAAAGAGAAATACTTAGTTTCTCCAAGACAGTCATCTTGTCTCTTTAAGAGGTATGACAGTATCTTTACTAACCTTTAGTTTCTTTTATCCATCATGAATAAAAGGGATCACAAAAGGGGTTACAAAAGCAAACTACTTACTGGTGTGTTAAAAAGCATAAATGGTACGAAAGTATGAAACTATATAGCTCTCAGAAAAGAAAATTCTACTTTACTATATGCACTCTAACCAATTAAAAATAAAATCATATTGCCACATTAAGTTATGGCAACAATCCATTTCAAAGAAAAATTTAGTCTTTTCTCATTTAATTGCTATTCATGGTTTCTAAATAGTTTTTCAGAATAATCTGCCCATCTCTTGCTAACCAAGATGGTCTAGTTAAGAACATTCCTAATTACATATGGATTAATTTAATTTTAGAACTCTGAGAATAAGCATTCAACTCAAAGCACTACTCAAATGCAATACAAAATAAAAATGTTCCAATTCACCTTAAGGTATATGTAATTTTTTTTGTTTGTTTAAGGGATCATAAAAGAACATTTGGTGTGGAAACACATCACTACAGAGTAAGAGTAAGGAAGCTATAAACTGTAACATCTTTTCAAAATATCTAACGTTTTAACAATACCTCTCCTTTCTTCTTCCAAGGCAGTAAATACTGATCATGTAAAATACCACCCAAACGTACAAATGTCAAAAACAGGCACAGCATTCCTGAAAGGGGAGTTGCTATTTATAGGAACATCCGGCAATCTAATCAAAAGTTTAGAGATTATTCTGACTAATGCCATTACCTCTTAAGGTAAGAGATATCTTGCATGGGAGAGACATATCTTTAGCGCTCCTAGCTATTTCTTCAGGGCTGTTGTTAGAATCTTATTTATAGTATATTGTAAATATGTGTCAATTTGACTTTTTAAATTTTTAATTATTTTAAAAAATACATTTATGGTACATAACATGATATTTTAAGATATAGTACACAGAGTAAAATGGTTACCATAGTGGGAAAAACGGACATATCCATCATCTCACATAGTTACCCACTTTCCTTCATGACAAGAGCAGCTATAATCTACTAAACAAAAATCCTTCATACAAATACTATTAACTGTAGTCTTCATCTTTCCATTTATCTTACATATTTGCATCTTTTGACCTATATCTCTCCATCTCTCACCCTTACCCCAATCTGCAATCTGACTCTAATAACTCCTCTTTTATTTTTTATCTCTACATTTAACACCCCTCACCAGTCTCGTTGTTGTTCGTTTTGTTTTGTTCTGAGTCCACATGCAAGTGAGATCATGACATTTTTCTTTCTGTGTTTGGTTTATTTCACTTATGATCTCTACATCTGTGCACACTGCAGTGGATGGCAATCTCCTCCTTTGTGAAAGTTGAATAATATCCCATAGAATGAATAAATATATATGTGTGTGTGTGTGTTTACACACACACACACACGTATCTCCATAGTTTCTTTATTCCTTCAGCCAGTGCGCTACACCTAGTTTATTTCTGTTTCTTGGTTGTTGTGAATAGTGCTTCAGTAAACACGAGTGTACAGATATTTTCACAATGTAGTGATTTCACTGCCCTTGGATATACATAGAAGAAAGACTGCAGGGCCATATGGTAGTTGTATTTAATCTCTTTAGGATCCATACTGTTTTCCATAATGGCTGTACTACTCCACATTCCTACCACCAGTGTGCAAGGGTTCCATTTTCTCTACATTCTCACTAGCATCTAGTATTATTGCCTCTCTTTTTCAGTTGGAACAGTTATGGTTTTGATATTTATTTCCCTGATGGTTAGTGATGTTGAGCACCTTTGTATATACTTGCTGGCTGTTTTTTAAACTTTATTCTTTTTATTAGTATTTGTCATAGATAATAATCACATGCATCATAGGGAATTTGTAACATGTAACACATCTCGATTCTTTTTTTTCCCATTCCTCTCCCCTTCCTTAAATTCTTCTTCTCCTCCTCATTTACACAAGCTTTTTTTCCCCCATTTTTCCTTCTACTCTCTTTTTTTTTCCCCTTTCCTTTCCTTCTCTTCCCCCTCCTCCCTCCCTTGTTCCCCTTCCCACTTGAACATGTTCTTCCTACTTCCCAACATCTACCCTCCATTATCCTCCTCACTTATCTTTTGGATTTCTCACACAAGAGAAACATGCTGATATTTAAAATTGTGTGTCTGGTTTATTTTACTTAAGATTATGGTCTCGATGTACATCCATTTTCCTATAAATGATTCAAATTTATCTTTTTTATGGCAGAATACTACTCCATTGTATATAAATACTACATTTTCTTTATCCATTCATCTTTTGATGGGCATATGGGCTGTTCCCAAGATTTGGCTATAATACATTGTGCTGCTATTAATATGGGTATGCATATATCACTATGGTATGATACTTTTAACTCTTTCAGGAAGATACCTAGAAGGAGAGTAGCTGCATTAAATGGAACCTCTACTTCTAGTTTTCTGAGGAAATCTTCATACTGACCGCCATAGTGGTCATACCAGTTTATACTCCCAACTAGCAATAGAGAAGGGTTCCTTCTTCCCCACAGCCTTGCCACTTTCTGGCGATTTTAAATGTCATCTTTGGAAAAATGTCTGTTCAAGTCTGTTGCCCATTTACAAGTGAGTTTTATGATTTCTTGCTGTTGAGTTCTTTAAAAATATTGGATGTTAATCCTTTATCTGATATGTGGTTTACAAATATTATTTCCCAATTTGTAGGCTGCCTTTTTGCTTTGTTGATTGTTTCCTTTGCTATCCAGAAGGTTTTTACTTAGATATATTTTTAGAAGGAAAATAAAATTGAATCAGTGGAATTTCAAGTTACATGAATTTGCTATATTTTAGGTTAAATTTTTGAATGGTTTTCAGTACTTTATATTATTTCATTAAACTGGGAAGATGTGCTTCTGATCAATAATAATTATTTTGGCAATATCCTGATTTGGATATGAGGGAGGTAAGAAAGTAGGAAATAAGTTAACGACTTCTCTTTTTATTTTAGTTTTATCCAATTGTTGAATTCATTTATACAAATATAAATTGTTCAAATTACACAGTATCTCTCATAATAAAGGTGGTACTGCCAATGGTTTTTATTTATAAGCTGTCACACAAATAGATCTACACTTTAAATGCTGAGTTGTAATCAGCAGTAAATTACTGCACGTTCTCTAGTTTAACAACTAATTAAAGGGTAATTAATAAAATGATCATTTCATTCCATGGCAGTGGCTACATTTGGTGGTCTCAGAAGTGTGTTTGACATGTGGCCAAATGGTCAAGCTCAACCAAACAACTGCAACTCTGTATTTTCCACATCTGGCAGTAGCAGAGAAACTTAACCCTTAATACTTCATATTAGGATTACTTGTAGCCAGTACACTTGTACTTATCTGCTCCTATTTATGATTCATAATGAAAATAAGCTATCCTAACCTTCCACCCCAAATGAAAAAAAAAAAATAGATGCTTTTTAGAAGTAAAATGTCTATAGGTAAATCATTAGCTTTTTTTAAAGGTCTCACCTTGGTTGAATGAACAAGGTAGTCTTAGTGTTTTCCTAAAGAACACTACATAGTATAATATGTTGGCATAATTGGGAGCTAGGAGTCAAGAGAAAAGTGGAATAGAATTAGCATAAAGTTTCAATTACCCTTTGTTCCCAGAGAGAATTGTTTAGTAGGATTAGAGTTAAGGTTGTGGTCAAAATAGCATAGAAAGATGTACAGTGCAGCTTTTGTATTCTCTTGATATCTTTAGATAGAGCCAAACTTTGATTTCTGTTTTTCATCAATAATTTAAAATGTAGCTTATTAAATAGCAGCTTATATAAATTATTGTGTAGACATTTTAAGTATGTACCTAAACTTAAATATTTTAGATATATTTACAAGATATTATTATTAATATTAAATATTTTCTTGAAAGGAACAGTATAAATTTTAGATCATATTCATTATCACTTTCTTTCATTTGATAAAGTCAATACATTTAGCCCCTTATAAAGTCCAATAAGGAATCATATTGTAGATATCATCATGAATAATCAATGAATTTATCGTAAGTTACTTTTAAACCAACAGACATAATCTCAGTTAGCAACTTACGGAAAAACTGACTAAAGGAATTTCATTTAGAAGTAATTTCATCTAGACTTGTAAAGATCACCAAATACGTCTTTTTATTTGCAAAATTATTTAACACTTATTAAACAGATAGAAATGAATATTCAGTCTTTCATCTAAGATCTTCTCTCCATGCAGATGCTCTGAATAAATGCGTAGCACTGGCAGTATCACCTGCCTAACCCTATTTAAGGCCTACAGAAAGATCATAAGAAACCAGTTACCTGCTACAGTCATCTTTGTGCCCAGCCCACACAAAGGCTCCTGTGTTCTCTTATGTATCATCTTGTTTGGGCTGTTGTAAGAAAACACCATAGACTGGCTAACTAATAAACAACAGAAATTTATTTTGCACAGACATGGAGACTGGAAGTCTGAGATCAGGTGTAAATACACTAGGTTATGGTAAGGGCCTCTTTGCGGGTTGCAGACTGCTATCTTGTCATTGCATTTACTGAAAGAAGGCAAAAGACCTCTGTAGGTTCTTTTTTATAGGGGCACTAAAATCCTATTCATGAGGGCTTCACTCTAATAATACATAAGGTTATTCCTCTTAATGTCATCACACCGGGGGTTAGATTTTCAATGTATGAATGAGGGGCACAAACATTCACAGTCCATTTCATTGTATCTACATTTTCTAAGCCAAGAAGCAATACAATTTCCAATATATCTCTTTTTCAATTCTCTTGACTCCCTGCATCAGAAACCTCATTTGGAAAACAAGTTAGAAAGGCATCATCATTACATCATTGAAAGCAAGTGCTGCAGTTAAGAGCATGTGTCCTGTAGGTTTTTGGGGGATATTAAATAAGAATCTAAATTTATGTCTATACTATGTATAAATTGGCAAGAATTCCCAAGGATATTCATCTTATAAATAAAGATTATAAAGAACATTTTTGTGCTATCACTAGTATCAAATTGTAGTTAAAGCAAACAGTATCTAGCAATCAAAGAACATGTCTGTTGACGTTATAGTTTTGAAGTATTATAGTCCTAGCTACCTTTACCTTTATCTTACACACTCATCTCTACAATATCAGGAACATTTCTTTCAGTCTAAAATTATGAGGCATGCTCATATTTGAAAATAAAATCCTTGAGTAGTCATTAAAAAATTAATTCATTTGGCAGTTCAGCAACTCAGTGGAATATTTTAGGCAGCTGCACACAGAGGATATCTTGCAATTCATGAAGCTGGCTAACATTTGGAGATCGAATTGCATTAGGTTTTCTCTTTATACAAAGGAAAACATTTTTTCATGATATGAGGTGCTACACATTTCTTTAGATACATGTATATATTTCATTCATGTCAATTAAAATGTGTAGAGAAAGCAAATAGAGCAATAAAAATAACCACCACTTAATTAAACCTTACTTCTAGTCACACACTATGTTGACTGTTACCCATGTGTAGCCTCATTTAGCCTCTTCTTTCAGTATTGTTATCATGATCATTTTTCAGATGCAGAAACTAACATTCAAGGTTAAAGGGTCACTGCAGTCAGGTTTCAAACCTGGGACTCTCTTGTAGTCAGTAGTCAACCACTCAATTACGCTAGTCTCTCAGCCTCATAGTCACTACTGCCATTTTGTCCAACTAATTCTTTGTTTGAGAAAGGGAGTGCCCTATTGCAGGATATTTGAAAGCATCCCTGGCTTCTACACACTGGATGCTAATAATATACTGCCACTTGGAACAACCAAAAATATTTCCAGTCATTCACAGATGTCCCCTCGGGGTTAAAATTACCTCTAATTGAGAGCCTTTACTTTAGTAAATTTTAATCTTTCAATTTAAGGATTAATTCTTGTAGTTATACTAGCCACCGTACAGATAATCTATGCAACAGATTAGACAAAACCTTGGGGGAAAATGATTAAGTCAACATGTCTTCATTAAGATCAGGTCTTTCCTTACTAACTTCCTTTCCTTTGGGAACCAAAATAGACAATCAGAAGATTGTTATGATTATATTTGTGTATTAACAAAGCCTAAGAAATTTTAAACAACAGTTTCTAAAAAGCAAAATAATTGATGGTCCACTAGACTTCAAGGTCTGGGAGGTCAATAATTGAAATTCTCTTGTTCATCTTTGTATTTCTTGAAACCAATATTGTTCCCAGAACATAGTTACTGCTCAGTAAATAGTTCTTCAATAGAGCAATGAAGTCCTGGTTAATCTAGTTTAACCAGTTTTGGATGCTCTATTTTGGGCCTCTACGTGAACTTAACCACGTATTACATTTTGCTCTAATTAATGGTACAAATGTGCACATTATGTACATCAATCATAGCTATAGATTCAATGAAATCAGAATGAATAGATAATAGATGAACAAATTGGATCAAATAAGCATGTGCTGGATCTAACAAGGTGAAATATAACATGAAACACATGCCAGTGAGGAAGAAAAACCATGTGGATGCTGGAGGGCACCTAAGATCACCTAGTGGGGAGGGGAGAGCCGAGACTCACAGTCAGGTCACTGGATGCCTACTGTTTCCAGAGATGACAAATCCTACTGTTTTGTTTGGCCTGGATGTACCACTCATCACGCTTCCCCTGACTTGTGTATATGGAAAGCAGCCACTGGCCCAGAAAGGATTCCATGACATGCTTTTCAGATGAGAAAGAGCTAAAGGTCTTCAAATGGCAGACCTGACACAGAAAACACTATTTCAAGTATCAGGAATATCTTTTTTTTTTTTAATTTTAAACCAAGAACATGTATCGGTACATTCTACATACAATGGTCACATTCATTACATTTATTCTGTACCTATACATGATGCATCTTGGTTCTCCCCCCTCTCCCCCGCCCCTCCCCTCTGCTCCCTCCCTCCCTATTTACAGCAGGTTCATTCATCATTTTCCATATTTTCCCTTTCCCCTCTCTTTCCCCT
>PVJO010022097.1:0-28727 GCA_004026905.1 Hystrix cristata | reverse complement strand
GTGAACACACCTGCAGACATGTGTGCCTTGTGTAACGCCCTCCTGTTGAGTGGGAGCCAGACCTCGTTTCTTGCTTCTTCTGGATACAGCATGGCAGAAGTACCACTTCTGAGCCTGGGTTACAAAAAGGTTGTTACTTCCTGCTTAGATTCCAATAACAGGTGGTGGTTCTTGTGTGTGCAAGCGAATGAAGATCTGTAATCATCATATCCCAGTGCTGTAATTTCTTATCTCTCCTGATTACTTGAGTCTCATTCCATTTCATGTTCTTTTTTTATTAGTACATGTTTGCAGTACATAGTGAACACTTTCATCCAGGGGAGTTGGTACATGTACCTGACTCATCTTAATCCTTTTTTGTCCTCTTCCCCTGTGCCCCCTCCCTCTCTTGCACCCTGTCTTCTCTCAGGCTTCAAAGACATTGCCCTATAGGGTATATTGCCCAGGTTGTTAAACTTTTTGTGAGACATGAGTTCATTTAAAACCTGACCTTGCAGCGTCTCCTACCCACACTCCTTCAAGAAAAAAAAAAGCCTCATCAAAACACTGTCCTCAACTGATCTCTCATGTCTCATTATTATATAACATGATAAAAAGTTATGGCTGTGGGATTAAAATGTATCATTTAAAATAATTTGCCCAAGTCACTGGAGCTTGTCCTGTGGAGAGCAGTTTTGTTCTAAGCCAAGTTAATAGGCCATCTGACCTTGGAAGTGAATGTGTCCTGTCTCCCACTTGTCTTTTTTACCAATGACAGACATACATTTTCCAAGTAATGAGTATGTTGCGCCCTTTTGTATTCTGACTAAAAGTTCTTGGTGAGTTTATTTGTACTGCAAAAGTGTTGAAAACCATGCGTTTTAAATATACCATTCAGTAAACTTTTTCTTAGCATCCTGCCTAATCCAAACTCAGGCTCGTTGCTTTTGAATAGATAGAAAAATTGTCAGTGACTGTACCTCTCTGCTTGGGAAGAGATTCTCACCTTTCATGGTAGCCAGTCCCTGGTGAAGGTGCAAGAATTGGCTTAGGGTCACATTCTTGCTAATCAAGCCTGACTGCCCTAACGCTTGCCTACTATTCCTCTTTTCCTGTCTCTAATGTTAGCGCATTATAGACTCCTTACTCTAAATACTAGAAATGTTCCTCTTCCCACAGGGAATTTTTCTCTGATTTTCGAGCCAGAAGTTCTCGCTGTTCCTTCCGGACCTCTGGTCGCTCTACCCAAGCCTCTCTGCAGTCTCTCTAGTTTTAACCTTGCACTGCAGTTGTATGGGCTCTTATTCTCCTAATAGAGTTTAGGTTGGTGGAGTAGGGGTGGACAGGAGAGCTCTTTGTGTGAAGCCAGCAGTAGTGTGCACCCTGACATTAAATAGGTGCTGACTCGTGATGGTGGAATTATTGCAAAAGCCAAGGGCATTTCTTGAACTTCTCTGCTGTTTGTTAAGTGGATCTTCTGGAGAATTCTGTGGGGATCACTTTCAAAACCACTGCAAAAATTAAAGGTAGTTTTCCTTCTTTCTTGTTCAAAAATAGTGAATTTGTGTTTTATTTTAGTTTCTTCTTCTGCAGTTCCTTTTTCTAATAATATATAAATTACTAATGGCAAATAACATTAAGGTGCAAGGTTCGTTTTAGTGAAACTCAATAAATCAAATTACTATCAATTTGCTCTAAGCAAAATTCAGTATTAAAAATGTCTCATGTTTGCGAGGTGGAAAGTAAATAGGTGAAAGGTGTGAACAAAACCTTTTTGGAGAATAATATTGGATTCGTTTCTTGAATCCTATCTCTTTTATAACAAAGTGAAAAATCGTTTATGTCTCATAAAAAATAGCGATGTGTGATCATTTAATCTTGCTATTGACTCTCGGGATGTGATTCAGTTTGTGGAGCAGTTGTGTCTATGATATACCCAGAAGTCGACTTCGGTGAATTTCTATTTTGAAGAAGTTTGGCAAGATTTTCATTGAATTTTCTTTGTAATACTTAGTACTGTGAGTGCTGCTCTGAGGGGATTAGGAAGCTGAAATCATAAAGGTATTATTATTTATTTCCAGTTCCTGTATTAATTTTCTTCCTAGGGACGTTTTAGATCTAAACCATAACACAGAGAAAATTCTTTTAGGTGTAAATAATTAGGAAGTACATAGAATGATCCATCTCATAGTTTTGATCTTCTTGATATGTTTCTACACTGGCAAATTAGAAGTGAAATGACAAAAAGCATTAATTTTATTTTTTTAACTTTATTTTTTTCATACATATTGATCACATGTAGTACCTGTACTTTTATCTTGATTCTTTTTTCCTCATTCCCCTCCCCTCCCTTCAATTATTTTCTCTGCCCCACCCCCATTTACAAAAGCTTTGTTTCTTTATTTTTCATTCTATTTTCCTTTTTTTTTCCTTTTCCCTTCCGTTTTATTGGAGTATGGGTATTGATGATTTTCTATATTTCTGCATGGTCTGTTGTAATTTTGACCTTTTCATTCCTAATTGTATGGATTTGGGTCACTTCTTTTTTTGATAAGTTTGGCTGAGGATTTGTGTATTTTATTTAACCTTTCAAAGAACCAACTCTTTGATTCATTGATTCTTTGTATTGTTTTCTAAAAGTCTCAATTGTATTAATTTCTGCTCCAATCTTTATAATTTCCTCCCTCATACATGATTTGGGCCTACCTTGCTCTTTTTTTTTCTAGAACCTTAGATTAGGTTATTTATTTGAGCTCACTCTGTTCTTCTGATATGAGAATTTACTGCTATAAATTTCCCTCATTAGACTGATTTTATTGTGCCCCTTAAGTTCTGGTATGTCATATTGACATTATCATTTAATTGTCTAATTTGAAGCTGTCTAATTTCTTCTTTAATTTCATCTATGGTGCATAAGTTGTTCGAGAAGGTGTTAATTTCAATGTGTTTATGTAGTCTTGTGGTTTTTTCTGCCACTGCTTTCCAATTTCATTGCAGTGTAATCTGATAATATACATGGGATAATTTTAATTGCTTTGCATTTACTTAAGCATGTTGTATGAGCTAGTATGTGGTCTGTTTTGGAAAAAGGCCACTGTGCTGCTGAGAAGAATGTGTATTATGTTGTTGCTGGGTGGAACTCTGTAAATATCTACTAAGTCCCATTTGTTCAAAGGTTTGGTTTAGCCCTGATATTTCTTTGTTGATTTTTTTTGTCTACTTATTTATTTGTGACAGTGGTGTATTGAGGTTCCCCATTACAATTGCATTAGTATTTATTTGGTTTTTCATATCTATTAGTCTTAGTTTTATGTAGTTGTGTGGGCCACTTTTTGATGCATATTTATTTATGATTATAATGTCTTCCTCTTGGATTGTTCTCTTACCAAGTATGTAGTGACCTTCTTTGTCTCTTATGATCAGTCTCAACTTGAAAACCACTTTGTCTGCAGATAAAATAGCTACCCCTGCTTTTTCCAGGTTCCTATAACATGGAATATTATTTCCTACCCTTTTACTTCCAGTCTAAGACTTTCTTTTTGAGTTAAATCTATTTCTTGTATGCAGCATATTGTTGGATCTTGTTTCTTGATCCATTCTGCCAATCTGTGTCTTTTGATTGGTGAATTGAGATCATTCACATTGATGGCTATAACTGATATCTATTGGCTTATCCTTGTCCTATTATTTTCCTGTTGTTGGTTGCCTGCTTTTTTACTACTTAATTGCTTGCCTTGCTCTGTGGGTTCGTTCTGTTGGGATTGTTGGAATTGGTGTCTTCGTTGTATTTTTCTAAAATGTCCTGCAGAACTTTTGGGAGTGCTTGTTTGGTGGTCACAAACTTCTTCACATGTTTGTCATAGAAGTATCTTATTTGTCCATCAATTTTGAAGGATAATTTTGTGAAGTACATCACCCTGGGTTGGAGATTGTTTGCTTTTAGGGCTTGAACTACTTCACCCCAAGCTCTCCTTGACTTAAGGGTTTGAGTTGAAAAGTCTACTGTGATTCTGGTGGGTGTTCCTTTATAGGTGATTTATTTCTTTTCTCTAACAGCTTTTAGCATTCTGTTCTTTGTTGAATTTCTGGAATCTTGACTATAGTAGTTCTTGGTGTAGTTTTTTTTTTTTTCCCCTGATCCTGATTACAGTGGTATCCTGGCTCAGAAATGTAATTTGTTCTACAGTTCTGGGGAAGATGGCCTGGTTTATGTTCATTCAGGGAAGATGGCCACAGTTGTGTTCATCACTGGATGCGGAGTTTGTGAACACAAGCAAAATTTTGCTGAACACTTCTGTTACGAACCAAATTGTTCACAAACAGAAGCATTCATGAACCAAGGTATTACTGTATTTAGAGTTCTATATGACTCACTTATCTGTGTGTCAAATTCTTTTGCCATGCTTGGGAAGTTTTCTGCTATTTCTTCTGTTAACGGGTTCCTTATGCCTTTTTTGCTGTTTTCAGATTCTTCATTAATTCCAATTAATTTTATATTAGTCTTCTTTGCATCATGTAGCAGCTATTACATTGATTTTTTTCATGGTCCCTTGCTATTTTTAAGAAGTCTTTCATTTGATGATTGCCAACCGCAGCCCTGGTCTTCTAGATCTGATGTTGTATCTTCACAGTGGTTGACTGAGCTGTGTATACTTTCAGTAGAATTTTTAATCTCCTGGATTTCTATTTGAGTCTGTTTTATGGAATCCAGTTTTGGGTTTGTTTATTTTTATATTGAGCATTCATGGTTTCCTTGTCTTTGCTAAGCTCTTCTATTTTTTTGTCCATATCTACTCTAGATTCACTAGTCATTTCCTTCATTATGGTCATCATCTCTGTAATTATCTCTGTTTTATTTTGTCAGGAGACTCATTGATCTGTTTTGTTACTTCCACTGCTACCATTTCATGAAACTTAGCAGGGCGGCTTTTGATTTTTTTCCACCTCAGTGGATTTGCCCCCCTGGGTTTGCCTTGGGTGAGTTGGGGATTATGGGTCACATCTTGCTTCTGTGTTTTCTCATTTTCTATTTTGTTATTGTTGCTGTTGTTTATGATTTCTGCATTAAGCCTTGTAAATTGCTAATGATAGCTTTATTACTGATATCGAGACCTCTTTAGGAAATGACTACTTTTCAGAGATATCCTCTAGGCATAGCTGGCTTTCTGCTTTTGAGTCTATCCCGAGATCCTGCCTCTTCAGTTTAATAGGGATGAAAGGTTGCTGCCTATTTGGCTGAGCACCCAGTTCTTTGGTGCTGGTATTGTTTATGACCCTCAGACAATCTAGGTATTAGCATACAAGGAAGATTACTTGATCACAACAACTATGTCACTGGGGCTAAAGTACTACAATCAGTAGTAACAATAGCATCAAGCATTGACTGGGAAATGACAAACTATGCTATTAATTTGTCACTTTAACCATAGGTACAAGATTTATAGTTAGGTAACAAAATCTTAGGCAAATCAGAAAGTTATATGCAGTAAATATCCACTCAGTAGAGCTGTTTTACACTATGAGGACAAAACTTTAAAGGGATTAGAGGAAAAAATAGAGAAAAGAAGAGAAAGAGATCAGAAGCAAGGCTGAAGGACAAGGGACGATTACCCAAGCCTTGGGAAAGTGGTGACTAAGATAGGAAGGAAAGAGAGAAGGAAGAAACAAAAACAAGAGAAAAAAACAAAACAGAAAACTAAAAACAATGTTCACATGAAGAAACAAAAACAATTTTAAAAAGCCAATAGGTGATGAGAACAAAGATGGAAAGAAGGAAGGAGGGAAGGAAAGAAAGAAAGAGAAGGAAAGGAGAAAGATAAATAGATTGATTTCTCTGTGATTTCAAGCCTGTGGTTATCTTCTGGGCTTTAACGTTGGTGGTAATGTCCTGTTCAGGGTGTGACTCTGCTCTTGCTGGTAGACTGAAGGAGCAGTCAGAGCCCAGTTCCATGCTAGGTAATTCCAGCAGCCTGTAGTAAGATTGGGGCTGGGTACTGGATAATCCCAGCATACCTGCAGTACCATTAGAGCTGGGTACTGGATCTGGTACTTTCAAATCCACAGAAGTTCAGGGTGATCCTGGCCTCAGATCATGGTGTTAGGGCCTGAGTTGTTTAATTTGTAACACTCCAGGTGTCTCTTGCCAGCTTGTCCACAGCTCCTTGACCCTGGATGTCTCCCGTGGTTGTCCGATACCCAGGCACTGTGGGTTTTTAACACTAGGAGTACTGAGATTGAGCCCACCCATGGCTGCTCTGAGCCCTGGGTTCATTTGGTCCCTCCCTAAAAGGGCATCTGACCAAGCATAGTCTCCAGGACATGCAGCAGTTGCTTGGACTGGAATCACTCACCAGCTGTTGGAGTACACAGCATCCACTGCTCTGCTCCACTAATGCCTTTCTCCCTGGAGACTTCTGGAGTCGCCAGCTTTCACTCTGTCTCTATAGATTTGATCTTCCTTTCTCACTCCATGAGCCAGGTGCCAGGAAAAAAGTGCAGATGGCCCTTTCCTTTTTCTGTGTTGTGGTCTGTCTCTTCACTTTCTTTGTGGGTTCTCATTTTCCCTTCAGATCCTTCCTGGGTCCGGGGATCCACCACCTGACCATACAGTGTTCATTTCTTTTTAACTTTTAACTTACCATCCACTTGTAGGCCTTCAGCCCAAAAACTGAGTTTGACAAATGTCAGAAATTTAACCTGTAATTTGTATTTTAGTGCTCAAAATCCTACATTAAAGTAAGAACTACAAAAAAGTCAGTTTTCAATGGGCTACTGCTATTTCACTCCTTGCTATTTTACTCTCTTTTTCCTTTTTGAGTAATTGTGCCTCATGCCTGAAAAGCAGCTGAGTTCCACTTCTTGCTGATCTGCACGCTTACTCGGGATCATTTCTGTAGGTATCAGCCAGGCCTGATGAACCTTGGATGTTTGAAACAGCAGGATGAGATTTAGAGAAGTATTAGAAAAACATGGCTACTTCTGCAGATATATAACAAGTTGCCGAGTTTCATATTGGTGTTAGTTGTTCCTTACTGTGTTGATACAGTGGCAAAGAGTTCTCTTTCTTTCTTTCCCCAAGCCTGGACTGTGCTTTGATAACTTTTTGTGTTTCAGAGCTGCCTATGACAATATTTAGGACAAGTTTTACAAAGTAGAAAAGGAAAGACAGATAAGAATTTCTTTTAAAATGCTCCTTCTCAGACCCCTAAGAAAGAAGACCTCAGTGAGGTCTTTACACTCAGCACCATCTTCAGAAGAGTGTCTTGAGCTGGGGTACTTCCCTGGGCTTTCGGGAGCTATCAGAAAATCAACATGTTAAGCAGATTATATATTGAAGAAAATCGATACATTTATAAATCTCTTCATTCTTGTATAGTCTTCACAAGTATAACACTTATGACAGCAATCTAGTCATACATCAGATCAGTTTTTTAGAAATAAATAACTAAATCAGCAGGTAAAAATGTTTTTTGTTTGCAGTTACTGCATTTTTTAAGACGTAGGATCTTAAAACTCTTCAAATTAATGCTTCCGTCTGTGTTCTTCAGCAGCTTTTGGTAAAATTGTGTCCTTTTATTCTCGTTCATCTATTTGTGATAAAATTTCATCACAATGAAATAGACTTTTAAATATTGTAGCAAAACAATACACTGTCTGGGATGACAAATGAATTACCTCCTTTCTTCCTTGGGGAGCCCAGCAAGAATTTGAAGCCTCAGCGACATTGTTGCTGATAGCTTACCTCTAAGGTCTGTGTGTTCTACCAGAAATAATGAAAAAAGAAAATTTGGTCCTGCTACTCCTTCTCAAGATGCATAGCTTTGATAATACCAGCCTGTCGTTTCAGATGATAAGATTAAAAAAAAAAATCAGGAAAGAAAAAAGAAAGAAAATCATGAGATTTTATCCACAGTATGTTGCAGCTTAAGCTGCTGGACAAGTAATAGCGATAATGGAAATGCACTTTTAAGGAGCTTAAATAATGGCTGTATGTTTTATTTTTTTTCATTTCATGAAAAAGGCAATACTTTTTCAAATGTAAATATAAAAAGACTTTAAAATCCTATGACTATGTCCTTTATGTCTGATTACTACTTAACTCTCCTGAAGCCTCAGGGAGAAAACTAGGATATGTGGAGTAAATTATATGGTCATCTCCTAACAGTGTTTAAGGAATATAATTGATTAACCTAAATACTTTGTGCCGCCTCTATTAAAATAACTCTTTTGTATGACCACAACTAGTAGAATTTAAACCCAGTTGCAGTCTCCAAAGGGCCTTCTTGGATTACGGTGTTTAAGCCCAGTATAAGTGATATAGCTTAGCCATTTATATAAACATGTGGAACTTATGGTGGATAAATTCTGGAAAAAAGGATCATCATTTCCTGACTAGTTGTTGAAAGATCCACCTTCCAATCTTGTCTCTTTTGTAGCTTGAGCCTACTTGAGCAGGGCTCAGTTTTTTCTAATGGAGTGAGGTTAAAATGTCCGTGGCTTTTTTAAAAAAAAAATAGTAATATAATTCCTTTTGAAATGAAATTTCACAAATAATCCTGAGATCCTCAAATCCCACCTGTTTCCCCCCACTCACCTCCCAGGTATGTCTCCAAGAATGTATGGACTCCAGACAGCATGGTATAAAAACCACCATACCAGATAATTTTTTTGGTATCTCCAGACTTACTCAGTTTGTTTCCACAGTAGTTAGGTTTGTTTTAGTATCTTATACATTCTAAAATTAATGTCACAGACTCCTTAGTGTCTCAGTACACTGTTCTAAATGTGTTGCCTTCATTAAAATATCCAGCCCTGTCTTCTGAGTCCCTTTAGCTGCTTAGGTAATTATTTTGATCACTTGTGTAGTGTTGGTGAGAATTTTAATTTCATAGCATTTTTTCATTGTTCATAGTGTGAGTTGCCTTTTTATTAAAACAAATTCATGGAATAACTCAACAAATATATACTATCTACTTTCTGTCAGTTACTACTTTAGAACCCAGGATGTAAAAATAAATAAGGCCTTGTCCCTAACCTCCACGGACATCACAGCATGGCCAGGGAGAGAGACGGGAAGCAGATGTCCTGACCCCACATTGTAAGCGCTGAGCTTCAGTCTCATGTATCCAGCCTCCTCATTAATCCATCCTCTTGGGTATCTAGTGAGAATATCATATTTGCTCCATCTAAATCATGGCTCTTGATGTATCACAAAGAAAATCATTTTTTTAATTCCTCCGCTACTTTCCCTGTTTTTGTAAGTGGTAGTGTCTGGCATCCATCGGTACTCAAGCTAGCAATTACTTTCTGCAAGATACTTCTTTTATTTTTATTTTAGGTCTAAATTTTAAAAGCTTTTCATATGTGCAAATTTTATCATATCCACTCCCCCAGTACTGTCCCCACATCCTCTCTTCTTGCTCCCTTCCTCTTGTCTAGTAATATTAACCCTGCTACTTCTTTGTCATCTTTGTTCTTTCCTTATATTCCACATAGTAACCTGTTGTACTTGTCTTTCTGAGTCTGGCTTATTTCACTTAACATCTTGATCTCTAGTTCCTTTCTTTTCCTGAAAATCACATGATTTCATTTTTCCTATGGTTGAAAAATACTTTTATATATTTACCGTATTTTCTTCATCCATTCCTTCATTCCTGGGCACCTAGGCTAGTTCTTTATCTTGGCTACTATGAATTATGTGGCAATAAACATGCATCTGGCTATTTCTGTAGTATACCATCTTTAGTTCCTTTAGGTGTAACCAAGAAATGGTATAACTCGGTCATACTGTGGTTTTATTTTTAACTTTTGGAGGAACCTCCATACTGATTTCCATAGTGATCAAGACAGCAATTTGAATCATTCTTGCCTCTTACCCTTTCCTCACCCTGTGCATCAAATTTATCAGCTAGTTCTAATAGTTCTGGTTCTGAAATAGATACTGATGTGACCCACAATTCTCCACCATGCTTGTCTAAGTCACCATTAAGTCTCACCTGGTCACTGGAGCAGTCTCCATCTTGTCCTCATTCCTGATAGTACTTCTCTCATTTTCAAAAGGCAGCCAAACTTTATTCATGAGGATACCTTTTGCCTACTTCTAAGTGAGCAAAAGCAGCATGTCTTAGAAAATAGATTTCTTTCTTTCTTTTGTGCGAGGGAAGCTGGAGGGTGCTCCTGGGGCTGTGCTCCATGAGGTTATCCAAGGTCCTGAGTTTCTTATGTATGTGTCCCGGTGCTTTTCTTGGATATCACCGTCACTTACATGGTTGAAGCTGACTTAGCACCACACCATCAAATGCCAGGCATTCGGGATATTCTTTTTAAATGCATTCTCCAGAAGTTGTGTGCTTCTGCTCTTAATTTTGTCCAGAACTTGGAACATGGTTAGAACAAGATGACCAAGCGACCAGCTCACCACATGTTCAGAGAAGATTCGGGAGGACTAATACCTTAATGGAGAAAGTTGAGAATCATTATAAGTTAGGTCTCACATAGCATGATTATTTCAAAACATCAAATTATGCTCATCCCTATGGTAATGTTCCTTAATAACTTTGCACTGTACTTTGTTTAGAAATCCAAACAGATTCTCCCAAATATACCACATCAGAATGTGGAGAATACAGCCAACACAGGTCATTGAGGAAAATTTATAGCATTAAAATCTTATACTAGAACATAAAAAATGTTTAAAATTATTCATATATTTGTACAAAGAAGTAGAAAAATAGATACAAATTAAGTTGAAAGCAAGAAGAAAGTAGAAATTAGTAAACAGAGACAAATGAGATGAATAAAATTGAAAAGAGAAAACAGTCAAAGCTTTTTTGTTATTCATAAGCATAGCAAATGTCTGGCCAAAATGTCCAAGAAAAAAGAAGAGACTCATATTAATAATGCTGGGAAAGATTGAGGAGGCATCACTGCAGCCCCCTGGATGGCGTCTGTGGGCCAGAGCTGGTCCACAGCTACAGGACAGAGGCGGGTGGCGTGGAGTTATAAGCCAGGACTTGCTAGCAGGGATCTTCATGGGGTGCTGGTGGGCCCAGTCTGGTGGGCAGGGTGCTGTGAGCAAGAAATCCACTCCTGGGCTCTGGCAGGCTGAGTCTGGTGGGCTGGCAGAGAGTGCTGGGTGGGGCCAGAAAGCTAGAAGATGAGCACACTGGCCATTGGGTGTGATTTCTAGATCAAGCCAACATCCTCCTCCATAGTCCCTCTGGCATCATCTACTGACAAAACTTAACAGTATGCCTGCTGGCAGGGGAGAACTATTCCAGTATCACAAGGAGGCAGTGCGAAGACGCTTGATGCCAAATGGCCTCACACTGATAGCGGAAACCATTCTTAAGGCCTGTTATAAGGATTCATTAAAAATTTCAAAGGCTTTATTTCTTTTTCAGTCCCATGTAAGTACATATATTATTAACTAAAGGAGAATAAAATCAGTCTTACACATCTTGAGTCAAAGATGACAAATCCAAATCCAAGCAAGATGACAACTCTGGTCTAGGGGGCTTATGGTCAGGGAGCATGGAGCATAAACAGTCTCAACTGAATTGGCTGCACTTGGATGACATCTCACATCTTGGCAGAATTTTAAGGTTTAAAATTTCACGTACCAGGATGTGGCCCCTGTACCGTTCTGACACTGAATTAGCATCGCTAATTACTGTTACGTAAAACAGAGGCCTGTGTGGCAGAGCTATAGGAGACATATTTCTTTGGAGGCAAATAGTATTTTTAGGACCGAACCGGATTTTTCTTTTAAGGTCCACATGACACTTAGCAGATGGTGGTGTGGGCGGCTGTGGTTTAAGATCTGAAGTAGTTCATAAAGACACCCGTCTTGTCCTCGTCCCACCCTACAGGCAGCAGTGGCTACCGGCGGGTCCAGACAATTCTGCAACAAGATGGTGTCAGCCATCCCTGTAGGTGGACTCGGCTGGACCCCACAGGCAGCAGCGGCCTGGACTACAGGGTGGCTGGGAACTCAGCCTACTTCAGCCTGCTGGCTCTGCTCAGAATTAGCATAACCATGCCTATTTTAGTCCGAGGAAAAAAAAAAAAAAACACTTTTTTTTTTCCCATAGTGCTCCTTAATTTTTACAGACATAACCCTAATATCAAAACCACCCTTCCCCAATGGGTGCCTCTTTGAACTGTCCTTAGTTTTCCATCCTGCCTGCTAAATAGGCTATATTTCTCTAGAAACTTGGACTCTGGCTAGTTAAAAGGTGTAGGGAGGGGAAGGACAAATCACTTAATACAGTGGTGCTCCTTTTTTTTCCCCAGAAAATATTGTACATTCTCCCTGATAGAAATCTCTTACTACAGTACCAGTATTACTGAATTCATTTTCTTAATTTGATCACATCCCATTTTTCTTATCGGTTGTCTACAACCATGATCCTGTTGCACTTAGAAGTGTTTGATCTTCTCATCTTTTTTTTTTTTTTTGATTTGCTAAATTGGAAAGCAATCAGGATCCCACTAGACTTTGGAAATTAGTAAATTTAGAAGTTAAGTTTCTTTCCAGCATCACTACATCCTTTTCTTAGTAACTTTGATTACAAATTCATGCATGTCCTTTTGTTTAGCCCCATGGCATCGTTCTCATAAGCACTGTGCATTTGTGAGAGGTATCTGTTTCACTAAATGTTTTTAGCTTTTTTTCCCCTTTGTTTTCAGCTCGCTTCTTTAAATCAGTCTTGGACAGCTTTCTCAGTCATTTCGTGTAGATGTTCCTTTTTTTTTTTTGGTACTGGGGCTCGAACTCAGGGCCTTGCACTTGCTAGGCAAGCACTCTAACCCCCAACCCTAGTTGGAGCTAAATCCTCAACCCCTAGATGTTCATTTTTTTTTAATAGCTGTGTGGTGACCTATTCTGTGCTGGTACATAATTATCCTGCCTCCTCCTGCAAATGTAGGTTTCCCCCTAAGTTCTTTACTATCATGAAAAGACAAGCCTGCTGGAGTAACAGCCTTGTTCGTACCCAGAGCGCTATTCACTTACATGTTCTCTTTGCAGAAATGATGCTAAAAGAGGAATGCCAACTGCACCTTTAAAAATTTTGTAGATTTTGAGAAATAATTCTCCAAAAATGTTGAGCCAGTTTGCAAACAGCCATCAACCGCAATACGTGTGCCCTCCTGTCCCCACCTTGATGCCAGTATTACTGACTGGTTGGCACTTAAGTGAGGTTCTTGCTCAGCCATGATTTGCTTTCCTGACATGCAGTGAACTCACCAAAAGCTTGTTTCCTGTCTTAGATAATTTGCCACAATTGCACTATTCCCTGGAGAACAGTATTCAGAGCAGACCTTCCTGGGACTTGCAGCATACCCTGTGCTGACTAACCAGAGCTAGTTTTCTTCATCTTCTGCAGTAAGAGATTGTTACTGTTGGTATTTTCTAAACTGTATACATTTACAAACAGAACAGTGCTAGACACAGTTATAAAGTGTATAACAATCAGATAACTGTTACTAGTAATTGGCAGTCAAACAAATCCACCCCAGCTACAACCACCCACCACAGAAGCAAAATAATGTTATTTTTCTTTTTCCCCTAGATGAATAGACGCCTCAAGATTCATTTCAGCTGGACAGAATGAAAAAGCCTTCGGGCTATCAACTGTCAATAAACTTTTTTCCCCTTTAAAGACAATATAACAGCAATAAAGATGGTTGGCAAAAAAACAGGAGGGAGAAAAAAATCCCGGCAACCTCTGTATTTTCATTTTTACACATGTTGTTCTAATTTTTATCCATCTGTCAGTATTTTTATGTGCTTGAAATCTTTTTATGAGTATAATTTTACATCCAGATTTTTTAAAATTTTAAGTATTTTCTTGGTCGTTGTAATGGCTGCAGTGCTTAGGGTCAATATGTGTTAGTTCAGGTAAGGATGGTAGCCTTTGCCTCTTTAAATATCTTTTTGGTGGATTTGGACAGCTCATTCTGGGCACACCAGGCCTTACAAAATGTCTGGGAACAGGAGCCCAGGTGGGTGGAAGGCCAGGAAACCACGGAAGAGGCAACATTAGCTGTCATCATTCCTCTCAGGAATTTTTTGCCTGACACATCACAAAGGTCTGCTGACTCAAGGCGAAGCCAGCTAGCAACCAGAAATTGTGAATTTAGTGTGGCTAGTAGGATCATCAGAGTAATCAAGGGTGACAAAAAGAAAGAGAAGTAAAGAAAAATGAAAGGTTACCCAAATAGGCTTTGCAGCTTTTAATTTAAATTTAGAATGAAAGCCAAATGTAAGCTTTCTTGAATTCAGACTGCACTTGAGGACATTCTCTGAGATTTCTTGAGTGTGTGTTAGAAATTTTGCGTGTTCCATCCCCTTGCTTCCTCTTTCTCTAACTTTCTTCCTTTCTTCTTTCTTCTCGTATATTCACATTACGTTTTCGAACACCTATTTGACAGTTATACTTGACAAATAAATGTGCATATTTCAGGTGTACAATTTGATAACATGTGTATACATCTATGGAACTGCCACCACGTTCAAGATAATATGTGTATATCATCTCCTAAAAATTTGTTTGTATCCCGTAATCTCTGCATCCCTTCCTTCTTTCTCCTTCTGTCCACAGGCAGCCATTGATCTGTGTGTTGTTATTGTAAATTAGTTTTCTTTTTCTTAACTTTTGAATAATTAGAAATATAGCATATATGCTCTTTTTTGGTGAAAGGTATGACTTTTATTCAGTGAGCTATTGGCGAAAGGCATCCTGTGATGTGTCATAGTAGTTCATTCTTTCGTATTGATGAGTGGTATTCCATTGTATGGATATACCACTTCTTTTAAACCATTCACATTCTGACATTTTAGTTGTTTCCAGTTTTGTTGTTTCTATTACAAATAAAACTGCCTTAAATATTCATGCTAATAGGTTAATTTTTTGCATGAACACATTTTCTTTTTTTCTTGAAAAAATACATAGGTATAAAAAAGCTGGATCATTTGGTAGACTCATTCTTAATTTTTAAACAACTACCCATCTGTTTTCCAAAGGGGTTACTTCATTTATACTGTCATCACTAGTGTACTGGAGTTACACTTGTTACATCTTTAATTTTAGCAGGTATGTACTGATCTCAGAATGGCTTTAATCAGCATTTCCCCAATGACTAGTGATGTTGAGCTCCATTTCATATACTTATTTGCCACTTATAACTCCACTTTGGTGACGTGTCCAGATCTTTTGCTCATTTTTATTGGTCTATCTGTTTTCTAATTGTTGGGTTTTAGAAGTTCTTTATATATTCTGGAGTTCAAATACGTAGTTTGCAAATATTTTTTGCCAGTCTCTAGCTTGACTTTTTATTCTTTTAACAGTTTCTTTTGAAGAGCAAAGGACATAATTTGGAAGAAATAAAAAGAAAAATGTGGCCACAAAAAATTCCATGGTTACAAAGATTTTTTTCTTCTAGAGTTTTTATGGTTTTAGATTTTATGTTTCGGTCTGTCATCCAATTTTTATTTCTGTTTATGGTGCCAGAAATAGACTGAAGTTCCTTTTTTGGTGTACATATAGTTTTCCTGTTTTTCTTATTTGTAGAAAAGACTATTCTTTGTCCACTGAATTGTCTTTGAAACTGTATTGAAAATCAGTTGAACATGTAAGTATTTCTCTTCCATTTTAATGCCAGTACCTCCAGTCTTGATTGCCATAGTTCTGTAACAAATCATGACATAAAATTTTACACATCCTTCAACTTACACAGGACTTTCCAATATTATTTTGATATTTTAGATCCTTTGCATTCCCTTATGAATTTGCTTTAAAAAGCCTAATGGTTATTTAAATTTGTTAAATTTATAAGTCAGTTTGGAAATAATTGGCATTTTAGTAATATTGAATTTGTATTAACCATGAACATATATCATCTTTTTATTTATATCTTGCAGTGTTTCATAGTTTTCCATGTATAGGTCTCGTATCTTTTGACAGATCTATTATTATTTAGTATTTTCATACTACTATAAATGTTATTTTTGTTTAAAATATTAGTTGTTCATTACTAGTATATGAAAATACTATGGATTTTTGTATTTTTATCTTGTATCCTGCAACAGTACTGAAATCAACGTACTTTAGTAGCTTTCTTGCAGATTCCATAATTATTTTTATATATCATCATGCCATCTGTGTGTAAAAGCAGCTTTTCTTCTTTCTTTGGAATGTTTAATTCTTCTGTTTCTTTTTCTTTATTTCACTGGCTAGAACTTGAAGTACAATACTGAATAGAAGCGTTGAAAGCAGACAGGCTTCCCTTATTTTCAGGGTGGGGTAATCCAGCAGCAGGGTTTTACTGTGTGATGCAGGCTGTAGCTCAGGGTAACCTTGAACTCGTGAGCCTCCTGTTCAGCCTCCCAAGTAATGGCATTGCAGGTGTGTAACACTGTGCCTGGCTCTTGCCTTGTTCTCGATCTTGGGGAGGGGGTATATTCAATCTTTAAAAGGTCATGTTAGCTTCAGGTTTTTTTATAGATTGAGGAGATTTATCAGGTTGAGGAGATTCATGTCTTTTCCTAGTTTGCAGAGAACTTTTAAAAATCAGAGATAGATTTTGGGGATTGTCTGATGTTTTTCTCCTTTACTGAGATGGTCATACAATCTTGCATTATCTCAGACCAAAAACATCTTTCACATACTTACCTGTATTCTACCATATTATGGTCTTTTTCTCTGGCTACTGTGAAAAGGACTGACTTTAAGTAATATGACTGCAATGTGTTTTGATGTGTTTTTTATCATACTTTTGTACTTAGGATTTCCTAAACTTCTTAAATGTTACTTTATAATTTTCATCAAATGGGAAAATTTTAGGCCGCTGATTCTTAACACTTTTTCCTACCCTCCCATTGTTGGTCCTCTCTTTCAAGGACTTTGGTTACATACTTGTTGGGCCACTTGATTCGTTGATTGTCATAACCCCTGCATACTTTGGAGTTGTTGTTTGTCTTTTTGATTTTGTTGATTTTTGTTTTGTTTTCCCCCTCCATGTTTGATGTCTAATTTGGCATTATATCATCCTCATGAGTGTATCCCTCATCTCATGTATCATGTTTTATTTCCAGAAGTTTGTTTTGAGTCTTTTTGTTCTTTAAAATTTCTTCCATACCTGTACTTAACATGCCTAGTTTTTCTCCTAGCTTTTTAAACTTATAAAATACCTGTGTAATAATTTCCTTCTACAAGTTCTATCATTTTTGTAATTTTTTAATTAGTTTCATTAATTCACTTTATTTCCCTTCTTATTATATTTTCTTTCTTCTTTGTGTGCCCAGTAAGTTTTTATATAATGCTATATATTATGAAATCTTTCTTGCTAGATTCTGTGTGTTTTTTATTCCTGAAGATGATCTTCAGCTTGTTCTATGACCTATTCAAGGTACATGAAATAGTTCCATCCTTGTGGGCTAGTTTTTAGGGTTTAATAAGTAGGACTGCAGTTGTATTTAGTCACAGATGAATTTTTCTTCACTGCCGAAGAAAGAGCCTTCTTGGTATTATAAATAACACCCTGCGAATAATGAGTTTTTCTACTCTGGCCATTGCAAACAGGCACTATTCTCATCCTTGTGAACGCTGTGGACACCATTCCCTCTAAAACTGGGCATTTCTTCCCTTAGCATTGAGGCAGCTTCCTAGACTTTCAGCACTGATAGTAGTTAATCAGCATGGAGGATTAAGTAGAACATCAGAGTTTTCTCTTGGCACACATTTCTTCTCTGTGATTGTCTGCTGTACATTATATAGCACCCTCGATTTCCCTGGACTTCCAGCAGTGCACCAAGGAAATTAGCAGTGTCTATGGTTTTCCTTCCTGCATCATGACATGGAAATTGTCTTCAGATGGTAAATTGGAGCAATCGTAGATCTCATCTTGGTTTGTTTCCTGTCTTTCAGGAATTACTGTCCTTCATTGCCTAATACTTAAATCCGTGTTTGTGCGTGCGTGCGTGTGTGTTTTACTGGGCATTGCAAGGAGGGGACATGCTCTACTGCTCAGCTACAGCCCCATCCCTTTTTGTTTCAAGACAAAGTTTCACTAAGTTGCCCTGGCTGGCCTCAAACGTGCTGTCCTCCTGCGTCAGTCTCCCAAGTAGCTAGGATTACAGGTCTGTACCACTGTACCTGGCTTGATATTTAAATTATTGACAAGTACTGTTCAATATATTTTCTCTGGTGTTTTAGTTGCTTCAGGCAAGAGCATATTTTACTTTATTATGTATGACTCAATTTTGTTTTCTAATACCTGGGACTGAACCTAGAGCCTTTGGCATTGAACTGCTGCACCAGCCCTTTCCTTTGTTTATTTTTTATTTTGAGATCTTCCTAAGTTACTAATTTGTGCAGGCTATATCAAACTTGTAATCCTTCTGCCTCAGCCTCCCAGAGTGCCATTGTGTCCAGATAATTCTCAAGGGGGTATAGCTCAGGGGTAGAGCATTTGACTGCAGATAATTCTCAAAGTTTCTAAGCCCCAAAACTGAGTCATAATGTAAAGAGAGGCAGTCTATAAATCATCAAAGGAAACTACCAGGTTATTTTCCATGTGGAGCTTTTTTTCCCCATTTCTTTCAGAATGTCACTTTGGCATTGAAAATATTTGGTTGAAAACTTGAATTCCTACCATGGTGGTTTACCAGTATCATTAAGGAAAACTCCTTCACTAGACTGCACAAGTCTCATTATATTCGTGGAATTTTTCCCCCCCTGCTTTTTCTTAATTTACGTTAAGTAGGAAAGATTGGTTCTCAGAAGATTCTTGGTGTCTATCATAATGACAAATTACATAACAGTATTCTTTGATGTGGTGTGTAATTAAAAGGGTTTATCAGTTTTGCACAGGAGAGACTGCTAGACAGTGTTTCCAGCCCTGCATGGGTCTATGTGACCAGTGAAATAACTCTTCAGAGTTAGAAAATCAAGCTGGGAAGTGGATCGCCTAATTTTATTAACAGATAGCTGAGAGCAGCTCATATAACTCTTCCAGTGTTGAAGATAATTATATTTTTGTTAGTTGTTGAGACATTAGAATCTTTTTTTTTAAAGACGTTAGACTCCTAAAACATCACACTAAATGACATCTTTCTACTGATCTCATCACTAGTTTATTATAAATTCGGTGGTGATTTTTGAAGTTACATATTACACAAATCAAAGTTTTAGTACTTCTAATTCTATAAAGAGTATTTGGGCTTTGATGAAGAACAGAATGAAATGTAACTACAAAACAAACTTCCTCTTCCTCATATTATGCTGCCAACCAGTTGTCTTATCTTATTTCTCAAATTAGTTTATACTTCAGGGATTTTTCTCTTTTGCAACTTGGTGCTTTATTACAGACATGGGAAAGCTAAAACACAAAGAAATCCAAAACAGAAGTAGAGATTATTTCATGGATCCTTCTCTTTCTTGGCATCAAAGCAGAAGATCACATTTAGAATGATAGTCTAGTCCATATGCTTTTTTTCTAAGATATTTTATAAATGTTTCCAACTTTACAGTGTATAGTAATAATCACTTTTTAACTTATTTTTTTTCAGACTATATTGTCAGTGGGCTCAATGTACTGTAGAGGTGTATTAGTGCTAATCAAGCAGGAATTTTGTGAGCGCAAAATAGCTAATATTTTAAACAACTTTACCAGAGGTTGTTGTTAAACTATGTTTGCTGCCAATAAAGTTGGTTGTCTGTATTGTTACAGTAAGGGTTTGCTTGATCTAAGATGTATTAAATTTTGCTGTGGTGAATTCCCAGAATGAATGAGGAGTTTCAGTTTCCAGAACCTGAATACCCATGTCCCTGGCTGTACGGACCACCAATTTATAAAGATACATAGTTGATTGGAGCAACTGTGAAAATCTTTCCAGTTTTCAAAGCCTGTGATTAGCTGCTTATTCATATGAAAATGCATATTCTTTAAAACTAAGTTTTAAAAAGTGCTTTTCATGATCATGCAGTTTTTCATATTAGTATACTTAGTATTTTCCTTCTAGGATGCTATTTTTATCAAACAGATAATATTCTGTTGAAAGTGTCATTTGACTTTGCCTTTGTCTGTTTGTTTGTTGCCCTGTTTTAGATGAGGGCAAGACTCACTTGCCCATTGTTCCTCTTGATCAAATCTGATCAGTTTTTCCTACTCAAGCGCATTCTTATTTTTCTTTCTGTTCCTGAGCTATGACCCATTTTTTTGTGGTACTCAAAATTTTCACTTCTTTATCCAAGTTCATACAATCTTCACTGTTGTGGAGTCTGCAGCCTCAGCACATTCTTTCTGTACTAATTACTCTTTACTGGCAATTCAGATCATACAGGTTGTACAGTAATTATGCTATTTGCCATCTGCACTTGGCATTGCTCACAATAATTACACATACATTCTGCGACATTCATTTTCCCAAAGAACAGGCCCCCCCCACCCCAGTTGAGCATGACTTGGTGTTTCATGTCCTGCTTCTCAAAATATAAGTAGGACTTAGTTCTATATTTATATATTTTAAAAGTATATGAGCATCCACAGAATATTTGTTTCACTTTCGAAGAGCATTTTAAAATGATAGTTGATGACTTCCATACTAACAGCTTACTATGTTTTAGTACATTTTTGAAAACTGATGTAGCATATCGAACTATTTTTCATATAAAGTAACAAGAAATAGTCTCTCAGCTAGGATTTTCATGCAGAACATTGGCCTTCCAGAAGTTGGCTACTGACCTAAATTGAACAATGCTATACTAACCACCACCAAATAAATAGATCACTATCGCTCTCGTACTAGAATACTGTTATGATCAGCTCTAAAATGTCTCCCAGAAGTCTCATGTGTTCAGAGGTGGGGCATTTGGAAAGTGATTGGATCGTAGGGGTGCTACACACATCAGTGGCTTACTCCATTGGTGAGTTCATAGCTGACTTTGCTCTTAGGAAGTGGGGCCTGGTTAGACCAGGCAGGTCACTGGGGGCATGACACAGAAGGGTATATTCTTGTCCTCCAGTCTTCCCTTCCTCTGCCACCTGGCTACTATGGGTTAAGCAGCTTTCCTCCACATGCCCCTACACCATGCAGTTTCTGCATAGGAGCTGAGTAACTATGGACTGATCCCTCTCAACCATATGCCAAAATAAACCTCTCCTCCTATAAGTTTTGGATGTATGGTATTTTGTCCCAGCAAGAAGAAGGACTGACCAGTACAGATGCCTGTGGAGCTGCTGAAAGCGCTGACAAGAAGACTGGCCTTATAAATTATTCCCACCTACAGAACAATGCCCATGAGTTAGAGATTGTTTCCTCATGCATTTGGTTTTCAGAATATTTGGAATCTAATATACTTTCTCTGCTGGCAAAAACATAATACTCACAGATCATTCTACTAGTCACTTTTTAGACAGGCCTCTCATTTTATCATGATTCCTGACAGCCTTTCAGGCCTCACAGACTGAGTTTTGTGTTCCTTCAACTGAGAGACAGACTGAGAATTCATCAATCCATTATCCTCGGTGATGCAGTCAACTAGGTAGAGGGTTCCTTTTTAATATTATTCATGTATGATATTCTGTTTGTTGCCTGCTTTAGGGCCCCACCAACATTGTCAGTTTGTTGAGAGGGAATTGTGCTTTTTCCTGCTCCTCCCTGGCAGACCCTTTCCAGACTCCAGTCACATCAGGTGTTCAGTGAGTACTTCTCAGAGATTTCCAGTCCAGGTCGGATGCAGAACTGCAGGGTGCATCCGAAATTTGAACAAGGTATCATTCATGTTGAGCCTTCCTCTGTCAAATCCAGTGCTACTATGGATGCCAAGATGTTCATCATCTGTAGTAAGTATTAAGGTTTTGGAAACCAGATTCTGTTGAAGGGATGGGGAAGAATGAGCAACACCTGTCCACGTCAAACTTTTAAGCAAAATTAAAGGATTGTCGGTGGCAACTTCTCATGCTGCAGGACCACGGAGTCACAGAAGGTGGCCTGGAAGGTGTCCCTGCTGAAGCTGCTCTCAGACTTCATTGTGCCTTCTCTTCCTATGCAGATAAAGAGGAAGAGGAAACAAGAAGCAAAACCCCTTACCTCAGGGAGGGAGAGCTGAAATTCCTGTGAGACTTTGTCTGTGTTCCTGTCTCCAGCGATATTCTCTTTCCTCACATTCTCTGCTGGAATCTGTTTGTAATGAGCCAAAATGGTTAGAGGACGTAGGTCTGGTTTTTTCTGAAACTGACCCAAGACTATGTCCTACTGTTTTCTCCATTATGAAAAGATCTTCATGATACGTAAAAGAAAAAAGCCAAATCCAAGCTAGCTCTAAATACCTTTTGTAGAAGGAAGAGTGAATGGACAGGAGATGGTGTCAGGGAGGGAATGGAGGATTTCCAGCTGATGGGTTCCTGCCGTGCCCAAGCCTGGGCCTGTGCTAGCCGATTCACTTTTTACTGAACACTCTTATATATTGCTAGTTATTGTCGTGTTGCTGTTGGCGTGGGGTATTTTCCTGATAAATTTTTGAAAGTGGGAGTTGGAACATTTTTGAGGAAAGAGCCTGTTTAAAATGATATCTCCTGGTCAGCTTTCGTAGAAATGGGCTCAGCAGTAGGTTGGGTGTTCAGTGATGTTGCCTGAGAGCAAGACTTTTGATCTGGGCCGTCCTGTTATCAGTCACTTCAGATGCCTGAATAAATGTCTGTGCTTCACATAAGCAGGGCGAATAGTGCTTTCTGATGTGCCAGTGTCAACTTCTGGAAGGCCCCTGCATTCACAGAGCTCTGGTAGGAGGCACTGATGCCGGCGTATTCTTTTGTTGCTCTTTTGTGTGGGTAGGTGAATCTGTGCACAGAGATAGAAAGACATTTGAATTACAGGGCCACCACGGTGCAGACGCTCTCCAGCATTTCAGGTTATTCCATCACTAAAGGAGGGTGCTGCTAACCAGCTTTATCCAGTTCCAGAAGGTGAATGAAACCAAATTAGATTGGCTTCACATTAACCAGAGATTGTGCTAGCAAACAGTAGATAAATGTGGCCCTTTTTCCCAAAACAGCATGGGAACAGTGGTGTTTCTGAGTGAATTTATTGTGTGATTCATGATATTAATGGTGACTAGAGACAGACTGGATACGTTGGAAATCTTGAGTACAAAGGAAAAGGAAACCAAAAAGTTTAGAAACCCAAGAGGCAGTGTAGAAAGAAGCTAGGTGTTAGCATCAGAGCCTCCTGCCCTATTTTCTTCTCTTTAGTTCACCAGCTATTTGTCTGCACACACTTGACTTCACTTCGTTAGCCTTGTCTGCCCCCATGAACCTGCCAGTACTGCCTTGGTCTGTTTGGACTGCTGTAACAAAGTACCCTAAAGCGAGTAGCTTATAAATGACAGGTTTGTTTCTCATGGTTCTGGAGGTGAGAAACAAAAGCACGTACGAGGTCAGCACTCCGGCACATCCTGTGCCTGGTGAGGACTCTCTTCCTCACGGAAGGTGTCTTCTCACTGAGTGCCACATAGTGGAAGGGAGAACTCTGGTCTCTTACATGCCTTTCAGCGGCATTAATCCCAGTCATGAGAGTACCACCTTCATGACTTCGTGACTCCCAAAGACCCTGCCTCCCAAAGCCATCTTAGTGGGGATTAGTTTCAGCATATGAGATCGAGAGCTAGTAAGGGGAGTGAGGAACACAACCATTTAGACCATAGCAAGTATATTCCTTGCTAAGATCATTGTGATGATTAGAGATGATAGCATTTCAAGTAGCAAGATTGGGGCATAAAGGAACCCCACCCACACAAATAAGAGTAACTTTGCAGTCACTATTAGCAGAGATGTAGTAGGCCCTGCGTGCTCTGGCTTCTACTTGCACTGTCCCCTTCAGCCCCAGTGGACTGGCCTCCCTCTGTGAATGGACAGCTCCACCCAACAAATAGCTTCCTGCACTTCTTCCTTCACATTGTAGCATTAACCTTAATATTCTTACTGCATCTTTACCCTGGAAAATTACACGAAATAGATCTGGCTTTGATCTATTTTCAATTTCGACTAGATTATGCACAATAATACACTAAAGTATAGCCTGGCTATGAAAATTGGAACATCTTTAGTCTTTTCAGATCTCGAAGGCAGATGATTGACCACTGTCAGCTTTACGTTGACTTAGACTTTCCTGGCTATTGAACTCTTGGATCCAATTCACACTTTCATTCTCCCTTTAGTCCTGTACAATTTTTTGTAATGCCTTAATTTTAAAAGTGCATATTGATGCATTGATTTTGTTATTTTATCGTAATTATGATGGTAAGAATTGCTCACAGCGAAGTGGTTACAAAGCATCACAGAGCCAACAGAAAGGACTATTAAGGCATTATTAGTTCTGTCTTTACTGTCCGCCGTTTCTTCCCAGTGTGCCAGTGCCGTGGAATACCAGGTTAATAAGGCTGCTGGTGGACTTGAAGCCCGAAGAACTCTTCCTAGTCCATCATAATGCTAAGTTAACAAACCACCTCAAGACTCGGAGGCTCAGAGCAATTATTCTTGTTCAGGTGGCCATGGATTGGTTCAAGTTGGCTGATGCAAGCCCAGCTGATCAGCTGCAGGTTGAGTCTGGGTTTACTACACACGCATTTCACCTCCCTTGGAGCAGCAGGCTAATCAAGGTCTGCTCGTCTCTTCTGATGGCAGAAGGGCAAATGGGAAGATGTGCTGCTTCCTGAGTCACAGACTTACCACTTGGCCTTCCATTTCCAGCCCCTTCCTACTGGCTGAGCAAGTCAAACCACAATGAAGGAACTACAGAGTCTCCTGGCAGAGGGTACAGTTACAGGAAAGGGTATGGTTGCAAGGAAAGGGCTTCACCATGAATCATCAAAAGATTTTGCCCAGTCTCCAGTGATGACATTCATAACGTAACCCTATCACCACTGTCTTATACTATCAGCTGAAAACGGGTCAGTTCCTGCCTGCAGTCAGTGGAAAGCGTGTGTAGAAGACATGACTGACCGATCACCAGTTTGGAGTGCTGCTTGCTGTCGTGTGGCACTTCACCTCTCCCAGTGTGTCCAGTTTTTCACTTAGTAAAATGGAATTGGTAGTAATAATGTAGCTACTGCACAGGGTGGTTTTAAGGATTAAATAAGCTAACAGAAGTAAAGCACTTAGAACAGTCTTTAACAGAAATCCCGGTGTGCATTAATGTATATCTGTTTCGTGTAATATATGAGGACATTGTTAGATGATTTTAAAGATCCTTTCCACCAAAATACTATAATTTAATTACTCTATACTAAACACAAAAATATCTAAATATAGAAAATTCACTAATTGAAAGAGAGAGAGAACGAAAGAACAGTTTAGGAACGTGCTGAAAGTAGCCTACGTGCGTGGACTGTATGTTTCCATTCCTCTTCTGTGTTGTCATCAGGACACCTCCAGTAAATACTTTTTGGGTTTTTTTTTTCATTTGTTTTGCCTTGATTTTTGTTTTTGTGCTGAGGATTGAACCCACACATGCTCTACTACTGAGATACATCCCCAGCCTTTTTAAATTTTATTTTGAGACAGGGTCCACACTGGGTTACATAGGCTGGCCTCCAACTCGGCAGCTGGCATTGCAGTCACGTGCCGCCTCGCCTGACCGTAAACACTTTCTGACTTGAAGCCTCGTGGAGTATCTTGTCAAGGAGCTCTCTGTGGCCCGAAGCCCTCCATGCAAATTCTGCCTTGCAGGAAACTGTTCTCCTTTGGTCACCATGTCCCTAAATGAATTGAGGTCCCCAAGGCTCAGGTAGACCATTGGATGGTGCCGCTGTCTTCTAATGTAACAATATGAGTATTGGTGCCAGTGCCATGTTTGAGATGTGAGAGTATGAATGTCTTTTAACTAAACATTTTTACAGATGAGTTACAAGGACAGTACAACTCCTCAGTGCCCTTTCTCACCCCTGCAGGCCCAGGGAGAGCAAGCCCTGTGGTCACCCTCCTGGGTAGCCTGAGGTACCCTGAGGTACCCTGTGGGTCCAGGTCTCGTGTTACAACCCCCTTGCAGAGAACCACTGATGAAAGCTGCTCTTCCTGGACCAGGCAGCTAAAGGATTACTTCCGCTCCCTGTCTCTTTGGCCGATACACTCTGTCTGCAGTAGCAAGGAGCCGGAGGTGCTCAGTAGTCCTTTGTATAATCCATGCTTTATATGTTTATGTTCTGTCTGGAAGGCCCATCCTTTAGAGACGGACAGAGCTTTGTCAGATTGTGTTGTCCCGTGCATCGCAGGATATGTCACAGCAGCCCTCGTGTCTATCCTCTAACTGCCAGTGACGCTGTACTCTCAACCCCAAGCTGTGACGGCCATAAATGTCTGCAGACATTGACAATATCCCCAGTACTTGTTATGTATTTATGACCTCACATATTTCCGTGAATATTTTAAATAAGTAAAACATGTATAATTTTAATAAATTCAAACAATACAAAACAGTAAACAGTAAAATGTATGTCTCTTACTCCTCGCACCCCAAAACCACTTTCCCCTTGAAAGGCAAACTGGTGCCCTTATTTCGCTTACCATAGCCATCCAGAGACTGCACTGAGATCTATGGAAGTGCAGCTGTGGGTAGGTACTCATTATAATACACACAGGTGCATGTTTTATATTTTTATTAGTGACTTAAAAATTGTGTTCAGGATGAAAACAAACTGACTAGAACAAATCCAATGTAGTGTCCTGTGGCTTTTAAAAAGGTTCATCCACTCTTTGTGGACTGCTCCACACACCTCAAGGAGAATTACTTCCTGTGAGGTGAGAAGCCTCGTTCCCTCCCCGCCTCCCTCTGCCTCTGGAGCCTTCCTTGTGATTTTTGTTAAGACAGATGCCTTATGGGCATGGTAAAGCTCTTCAGAGCGTCAGTATTTTAAGGTCTCAAAGTGTACATTTTTCATCTAATGAAACAACCGAATCCTTCAGAGATCCCGAGAGCTGGTCTCTTGTTGTGTGTGAACTTTGGAGTTTATTGATTTCCTCATGGTCTTAGAGACACAGTGCCCGCCATAATGCTGCATTTGTCACGGTTCTACCACCGTCTCGCGTCGTGGAATGCACTGTTCCCTTTGAGGCAAGTTCCATCTATCAGTACATGAAATTTACTATTTTATATAGTAAATGCATTGCCGTTCCCACCGCTGTGTAAATCTGTTCTCTGAATTACAGTGCCATAAAACCTGAGGTTGATTTTGTTGGTGATGGGGAGCTGGCGTGCCTCTTCTCGTAAGGTTGCCTGCCCTGGCTTCTGCAGATACATATTCACTAAGGGAAGTTTTTTCAAAATGATACTTGCTACTCTTGATAAGACGAAATAAGTACCTGTGTACTCAATATGATCAGACATTGATACAGTGGTTCCACAGAATAGAGCAGAAGTAATTTGGAAATATTTATACCATTTGATTCGGAAAGTATATTTCTCAGAACTGCCAATCACAAAGGCAATTTTTTGAATTAAAAAAAGTCCATCTTTAGGGAATGTATAAACAAGTTATTTTTATTTCTGTTACCTAACAGAAGTATCACACTAAGCATTTTGATGCGTTAACTCATCAGTGCCCGCCAGGCTGCAAGCCGGGTGCTATTGTAATCCCACGTTCCGTGCAAGCGGGTGCACTGAAGAGAGCCAGCAGCTTGTCCAAGGGGGCGGCCAGGGCGGGAGTGGGGCGGCGGTGGTGATGGTGATGGCAGCTGACATTTACCGAGTACCACTGTGTGTCCCTCCCTACTTTATATATATATTACCTTACATAATCTTTTTTGCCAAGAACCTGATGAAGGAGATACTCATTTCTGTCTCCTTTCTGCCAAACAGGAAACAGACACAGGGAAAGGGAAGTTAACTAAAATAATGAGTCTAAATTACAGGCTTCAAAATATTTCAGTTGGGATTTTAGAGAAGGTGGATTGCTTTTGGCTGCTATGCTGTTATGATCGTGTCTGTTACAGCCACGATCATATGGTTGGTAGGTGGCAGACACAGGCCCAAACCTAGGTTCGATAGGCATCTCTTAGTCTCTGAGCAGTGTAGCTAATGAACTTAGCTACTTCTGTTTGATGAATTGTCTTACAGTATGGAATAGGATTGTTCACCATCTTCAAAGCTACATAGACTAACTACATAACATGAAGAGATTATCACAGATAAAGAAGAAATGCAAGGCATTCACTCATCACGTTAGGATCACCCCCACACCACAGGCACCCCCTAGATTTCTGGGTGACTTGATAGCCAAAATAAATTCTTAAGTTGGGGTCAATAGTTCCATCCTAGAAAGGAAGATACAGACTGAGTTTAGAACCCAGAAATAGTATCACATTAAATAAAGAATGTGACCTCTGCAGCCAAGCATTTCTTTTTATTTTTTTAACTTTATTTTTACTTTTTGACTAGTTATAATTGCACACAATTATGGGGTACATGACGATGTTGTGATATATGTATACGGTGTGGTATGATGGAATCAAGCTAATTAATGTATCTGTCACCTTAATTACTTAGCATTTATTCACCCCACCTTAATGGTAACATCCCTTTGGACAAACACTCCCCCTTTTCCCCCACTCACCAGTGTCAGTGACCACCATTCTTCTCTTTGCTTCTAGGAGCGTAGTTGTTGAAAGTTCCACATGTAGGTGAGAATGGTGGTATTTGACTTTCTGTGCCTGGCCTATTTCGGTTCTATCCATAGTGTTGCAAATGACTA
>PVJO010022096.1:0-28765 GCA_004026905.1 Hystrix cristata | reverse complement strand
AGAGAGAGAGAGCTAGGGACAGAGCTGGAAGAAATAGAGCAGCAGGGCTAGAGACCTGGCATCCTGGTCTCGCCTCTTTTTCCCTTGTCTAAACTCTCCTGAGAGTTTCTCGATCCTGCGAGAAGGGCGTTTGGCTTTCGCGCCCCAGGTTTACAGCAGGTCTAGGCCACTCCCTCAGGTCACGCCCATCTCCCCAGCCAGCTCAAGCCACACCCTACTCCGACCTCAACAATCCACGAAACAGAAGAAAGGGGAGCGTTTCCGAAAAACAAAGGTGAAACTGATCTCACCTCATCTATAGGTAGATTAATTATCTAAATATGAAAGACAGAGTAATAAAGCTCCTAGAAGACAACACAGAAATCTTTAAAGCATAGTGAATTCTGAACTTAAGGAAGAAGCCAGGTATAGCGGGGCACGGCTCTAGGCCCAGCACTCTGGGAGGCCGAGAAAGGAGGATGGCAAGTCTGAGCCCAGCTTGGGCAATTTAGGAACTTAGCAAGACACCGTCTCAAAATAAAAAATTTTAAAAGGCTGAGGGGACATAGTTCGGTGCAAAGACCTTGGGTTCGATTCCCAGTACCACCAACGAACAAACGAACAAAGAATTGTTAATAAAGAAAAAGACAAGGAAGGCCTCTGTTTCCCTGAGATGTAGGAAGTCACGTTAGGTAAAAATGCTGCAAACTCCAGAAAAAATACAGATTACAAGCTTAGGAGGGCATTGGAGAGCCATCGAAACAGTAAAGACCAGAGAAACTCAAATTCTGAAGAGGATAAACCTGCCCCAAGTAGTTGATATAATCAGAGAATTTTCTCATTGGAGCCAGTTCTGAGAGAGAGAGAGAAACTAGGGTACAGGAACTGGTATCTGGAGAAGCCTGAAATGCAAATGAAAAGCCTGGCCTGGGAGCTGGGTCTTCCCAGAGGAGGGGAAGCGCCGGACGCTTGCTGGCTCTTGTGGGCTAGACAGGGAGCGGAGGGACGCTCGCTGAGTTCTGGGGCCCTTGAGGTGAGGTTTTGAGCTGGGAGCTCCGCAGGACTGAGCGAAATGTCTAATGTCTCATGAGGCATGAGAGACCAGGTCCCACTGGAGAGCAGCCTGCCTCAAATTTGGGAGCAGAACGCTGCTGAGGGGTCCGCTGAGACGCTCCAGCTCCGCGGGTGCAGACCAAGAAGCCACATTCAAAGGCTCTGCAAGAAGAGCCAGCAGCGAAGGCTGAGGAGAAAGATGTCCCAGGCTGGGAATGCTCAGGAGGGTCTGCCCCAAATCAGCAGCAGAACAGAAGAGGATTCAGCCTTTCAAAAACCGAAACCCAGTCCTGAGCTAACTCAGTCTAGCTAGGGCTGGGGATTTAGCTCAGTGATTAGAGTGCTTGCCTTGCAAGCACAAGGCCCTGAGTTCGATCCCTGGCACCACAAAAAAACAAAACAAAACAAAAAAAACCCCCCAAAAAACATAATGGTGCTTTGATCTGCTATGGCAAAGCTGGCCAGAATGGGAATTACTCAAAAAACTATGGAAATATGACTCTAACTCAGTCGAGCTAACTCCTCAAACAAACGTTGGACTAAAGGTCAAATACTAGAAAAATAGCAGGTTGGGGATTTAGCTCAAGTGGTAGAGTACTTGCTCAGCAAGCTCAAGGCCCTGAGTTCAGTCCCCAGCACCGCCCCCCAGAAAGAAACAACAAAAGTTAAGTGTCGCTGATCTAGCTTCTTAAAAAAGTCTTTTGCAAAAGGTATTAAAGGACACCTGCATGTTAGAATGGAAATATGATACGACCGTAAATATTAACCAAAAGAAAGCAGCACAGTTAAATAAATATCAGCGAAAAAGGTAGATTAATAAATGAAATCATGCAAGCAATAACATAATCGTTTGATAATATTAAAAAGATCAATTCAGGACATAACAATCCTGGCAAGTGCTCTACCACTTGAGCTAAATTCCCAGCCCTAGGACATAACAATCCTAAACTTGTACTTACCTAATAACATACCTTTAAAATTCGTTAAAACAAAGATTGACAACCGAAAGGAAAATAGACAATCAGAGCTGGAGATTTTAATTCACCTCTCTTTGTAAATAGCAGAAAAATTAGACTGGAAAAAGATCAGTAAGGTGAAAAAAGATTTCAATAACATAATTAGTCATAGGACATGTGTGAAATTATGGAATACCATACCCCAAACTGCAAAACCCATGTTCTTTTCAGATGCTCATAGAAATAGTCACAAAGACAGATCAAATTCTGTCTCGTGAACTATCTAACCATCACAGCCCCTCCCATTGCCCTTAGTCCACCATGATTTTGGTGGGGGGGTGCTGGTGACCTTGGTGGCTGAAGGTGTCCCTTCAGCCAGGCTCTCAGAGGCCTTGGCACTAGGAAGGGGCCCAAGAAATAATAGGGGTGGCCCTGGGTGACCTGAAGGGGGACCCTTCCTCACATTCCCCACAAACATCCATTTGAGGTAAACTACAGACTTACAGGCAGGGCAGCAAACCTTTTAGAAGACCAGGAGAAGCATGTCATGACCTTGGAGTAAGCAAAAAATAAAAAATTCACAGAACATCAAAAATATCAACCAGACAAGGGAAATTTATAAATGGGGCTCAATTAAAAATAACTTATGCTTATCAAAAGACAGCATTAAGAGACAAAAAAGGCACACGACTCACTGTCACCTCTATAGGGACCATGGCTTGTGGTCTGGACTGTCTCCAAGATCTTCCCTCCGCTCTCACCAGACTCCTCTGGGGATGTCAGGCCAGGTCTGCCTTTGGGCTTCTCAGCCAAGTCTGCCCAGTGTTTGGTCCTGCACATCTGGCAGCAAGTCAGTCAGCTCTGCTGCTATAACAAAGTGTCCCACGCAGAGCTGCGGGCACTGACATTTACTCCTCACAGCTCTGCAGGCTGAGTCCCAGGGCAAGGTGTGGACGGTGGGGGCTCCTGGCCCTGGTGGGGGCTCTTCCTGGTTTACATCGTCCTACCGTTGTGTCCTCCTGTGACAGAGAGGAAGAGAGGGATCTCTCCCTCTGGTGTCTCCTGGCTGGGACACTAAGGCCACCAAAGGGCCACCCTCCAGCCTCATCTTACCCTACTCTCCATTAAAGGCTCTATCTCCAGACACTGTGGCACTGGGAAGCAGGGCTTCCGCATGTGCATTCTGGGGGGACACAGACATCCAGCACTCTTCAGGCACTTTTCAGGGCATCCTCCCAGGACTAGGTGACTCCATTTTGTCCTATTGCTCACCACATTCACTCTGATCACTTTTATCCACCCGAGAAGGTACTTGGTTTCCTTTTCTCATCAAAATTATTCTTCCTGACGGTTCTTTGGTGCTAAAGATGCCCCTGTTCATTGAGTTTTTGGTTTATTTGTTGGCAGATCTCCCTGTTGATTCACTGTTTCCTGTCTTATTCAATGGCCTGTCGTTCAGAAGGCCTCTGACTTGGTCAGTGCACACTTCGGGCGTGCGCTCACTAGCCTCTCAGGGCTTTCTTCCTGCCCAACAGGAAGCTCCAGGCTCACTCTGTGCTTTCCTGCCCCAAGCCCTGCATTGGCCATTTCCCCAGGGAGCCTCGTTTCTGTTGGCAGAGCCAGTGTCTAGGTGCCCACCGTGTCTCATGGATCAATGTACAATGATTATTTCCTTCAGGGAAATTACTTGAACCCAAACAAACATTTATTCATTTCAGTTATTTCCTATTGTGGCGTTTATAACTAATGCAGCCATAAATATACATGTGGTATAAATATATACGTGTTATATATATATCATACAGAAAACTGCACAAATCTTAGATGTGCAACTTAATGACTTCTAGAAAGCAAATATTCAAGTGACCAACACCAGCATCAAGAAATGGGACCCGAACTGGGAACGGAGCTCAGTGGTAGAGTTTGCCTAACATGTGTGAGGCCAGTTCCACCCTCAGCACCACAAACTTAAAAAAATAAAAAATCAGGACCCTCCAGCACCCTAGGAATTGCTGTAAGCCTGGGCTGGTTAAATGTGTTGATTTTCTTTCTATTTTGACATCTGTGTCTTTCAGAGAAGCAGTGACTGAATGAAAGGTGTGGGCAATTGTGACTGTATTGAAGTTGGAAACTCTTGTTTTTAAAGATGCCACTGAGAAGGTAGAAACAGGAGCCTCGAAATAGGGAGTTTCCTGCAAAGGAGAGAGCTGTCAGAGGAGGTCTATCAGCTGAAGAAAGAGCATCTACGAAAGCAAAAAATAAATAAATAAATAAAAAGCCACAGTTCAGTAGGAAAGAAATGGACAAGGTACGTCAACAGGCAGTTCACAAAAGGGGATATCCAAATGGCCAGTAAATGCGTGAAAAAGACACTCAACCTCATTTCCCAGGAGAGAAGCACAAATGCTGCCAGACATGCAGCAGGGGCTGAAGTGGAAAGATAGGTACCAGGCAGTGCGGGGAGGGCGTGGGGCCCCAGGACACAGGCTTGCGACAGGGCAGCCTAAGTGCGCTTGGAAAACTGGCATTTCCTGTCAGAGTGAACAAGCTGGGAAATTCACAACTCAGCATCCTCTCTCCTGAATATGTGTGGGAGGGAGGGTGCCCGGGTGAGTGGGGCATGCCGGAGTGCTGGTCTCCAGCAGTAATCCATTAATGCCCAAACAAAAAACACCTGAGTCTGCGGCAGGAGGCTGTGGTCTATTTGCACAATGAAATATCGGTCAGCAGCGAGGACTCCACAAGCCGAGGCTCCCTCCGACACCACATTTGAACCATTGTCAATAGAAAATTGTGGGCCCAAGAAATCATATGCTGATTGGTTCCATTCATAAAGACTTCCAGACACAAGAACTTGCTTAAAAGATGACAGTGCTAAGGGATGTGTGCTTAGGTCGTAGGAACACATATAAAGGCCTGGAATTGCCTGCCAGATGTGGATCAGGGTGGTGGGACAAGGTGCTCCTTCTCCATGTTTTGCGATGATTGCTTTGTGAAAATTCACCTGGCTGTGCATTGCCTTACATTTTTTTTTACATTTTATTTTTTGATTGACTTCTGTGCTATATGTTACATTCCCGTGTGTTATAGTTCACATTTCAGAAGTTTTTGTTTAAAGAAGTATTTTCTTTCCCGCAGGTTATGAATGTTCCATTATTTTTGATGGAAAGTCACCTCTGTCTTGCTGCTTTGAAAATAGCTGGGTTTTTCTCTGGCTGCTATAAAAGCTTTTTCTTTTCTGTGATGTGCGGAGCTAGGGATTTGTTATTCTTACTGCTTGGTTTTGAGTTTGTGGGTTGATGTGACTGGTAGTGGAGATTTTCCACAACTGCTTCTCTGTCTCTTCTGTCCTCATGGCCTCGCTGGCAGGTCTCCCAGGAGTGCAGCCTCTCTGTCCTGGCTACATCCGCCCTTCTGGCCACCCCCAGGGGCCTGCAGCACAGCAGGCGAATGTAGAATGGGAGTGAGGGGCTGTCTGCCGTTTTCTGCCTCAGAATAGTTCCCTCTCTGTCTCCAGCACCTTCCCTGGGTAACTCCTCTCATTCTGCACTCCAGTGGGACTGTGCTCCGCTCAGCAGCTGATGGCAGTCCCTTACGGTCCGGCCCATCTGAGCCAGTTTCTGTTCTAAGGGAGCAGAAAGATTTCGGAGACTACAGGTCCCTGCTCTCTAAAGTCCCTGGGGACCGCAAGGGCACATGATCAACTTCCGGGGAGGGGCTGGCAGCTCTGCTACTTGTAGAGGGCCAGCAGTTTGGGCAAGTGCTTAGGGCTGAAGACCTCTAGTGTAGTCAAGGTGAGAAAGGTTAAGCCAACCCCAGAGCACCCCCTTTTAACACACTCAAGTCACACGGGCACTGTCACACGTTGCATACACATGCACAGCCAGGGTTTTGAGCCCTCTTTTTCCTCAGGGAAGAGCTGGGGGTTAAGAGTCACGAGGGCAGCGACCAGGGCGGCATAGGGGACAGGGGAAGTTGGCCTGACCCATAGAAAAAGATACAGGGCATTAGGGAAAAGGGCAGGGAGAGAGGAGAGGGGGAAATTCTCTCTTTTAACTTGTACAGTGTTTACTGAATGTCAAAAGTGACCCAGACACTATACAAAACCAAATGAAAATGGGCCATGGGGGTTTGCAGGGGGCAAGGAGAGCTGGAAGTCAGGGGTGAGCCCGGGGAGGTAGAGACACAGAGCTTGAAGCTAGAGCAAGGCAGTGAGGAGGTGGACCCCACTGGGACCCCCACCACAGGAGTGCCCACCTGCATCCAGGGAAGCTGGCCTCTGCCGTGTGGCTCTGTCCCACGCTGCTGGCTGGCGGGTGGTGGTCCAGTCCCCAACACAAGCCCAGGAAGTCTCAGCCAGGCTGAGCGAATCCCGGGGAAGGGCCTCGCTAACTCAGGTGCACCCCAGGGGCCATCTAGGCAGGCAGGCAGCCAGCCAGCACAGCATCAGGGCTGAGGAAGAAGAGCGAGGAAGACATTGTTTCTTTCTGTTTCCTCCCCTCCAGGCACAACAAACTGCTTGGACACAGTCAGCCTAAGCTGACCTCGCTACCCAGGGCCCTGTCTCCTGTGCATAACCTGGGCCCTTCCAGGGTCCAGCATTGCCCCCCATTCTTTTCCAACCCCTCCAGGAAACTTCCTGCGTCTGATCATGAGGGTTTAGAAGAGTCCACAGATGGGCACAGATGGCCCTCCAGTGGCATCTCTACTGCCTCTGGGGGCAGGAACAGCACCCCAAGGATCGAGCTCAGTCTCCACCATGGCCCTCTCCTGACCTCCAGGCCCTCCTGTTCCCTTCCTGTTTGCCTCCAGCCTGGGCTGAAACCTGTATCACCCTACCTCTGCTGTGTAGGATCCGAGTGAGGATTGCGACTGGTCTCACTCAGTGGGAGGCTGGGGCTCCCCCGCCACTCTACCCCAACCCTGCATGTGCCCCCACTTGCCAGGCTTCCTTTCTCTGAGCCCTGTGTCCGTAGAGTGGTGTCCACATTTTCATCTGCAAAGTGCTTTTCCAGGCTGGGGGTAGCAGGGTTGTGGGGGGAGGGTCTCCACTTGGTGCTGCCAAAATGTGCGAGGCCCTGGCCCCACCTCCCCATCTCTCACACAAAAACCCATCCTCCCAGCTTACCATGAAGCGTCCCTCAGCCCCCCGCCTCCTCCTATCCTCCCCGAACAGCCAGCCCGAAGACCCCATCCAATGCCCACTTGCTGGCAGACACACCCCTCCCCCATTTCTCCAGCCCAGGTCACTTCCCGGCACTTCTCCATTTGGCCTTTCAAAGTCAACCTCTTCTCCCCACTTTGGACCGTGGCCCTGTCCACCTGCCAGCTGTCTAGCCATCTGCCCCGGAGCAGCAGCCAGACACTGCCTCTGCCTACAGCCCTCTCCCTGTTGCCATTCCCTGGCCTGTTCTTCAGCCTAGCACCCTTTGCACCATGCCATGGGCAGAGCCCTTGTGGGGCACTGCTGCCTCCTGAGCCACAACCTGGGTCGGCCTTCACTGTGACTCTGGAAAGTAGGAGGCCATTTCACCCTTTTATGCCTAAGGAGACTGCAGGAGCAGGTGAAGAAACTGTTTATGTCCCAGGAGTGGGCTAACCTGGGCATCACTGCCAGGCACTTCCTCTTGGGGGAATAGGGGTTTCCTAGTTCCACTCTCAGCTGATATGGGAATTTCTGCTGCCCCATCTGCCCCCAGGCCGCCTGAACCCGTGGTGTCAGGTCCTGTGATGCAGCCCTTAGGACCCAGACCACCAGGCCGTACCTACAGAAGGCACCTAAGGGCTCCAGACGCGCCCCCCACCCTTGAACCTGGGGCATGGACAGGAAGCTAGGGAGGAGCAGGGTAGGTATTTTATTGAAAGTTCACAGATACAAGTGCTCTGAGCAGGTCACAGCTTGGAGGAGGCGGGGTCAGAAGAGAGTGAGCCCCAGGTGCTGGCAGCCCCCCATCCTGGAAGCTTCCACGTAAGCCCTTCTTACTGGGTGAGGGGTCTGCAGGCCCTGGAGCCTCGGCAGGGCACATGGAAGCCAGGGCAGCAGCAGGGAGGAAGCCGGGGGCCAGAGACAGGTAGGGCAAGGGCCAGGAGGCAGACGGGGGCTAGATGGAGCTCTCTGCTCCTCGGGTGCTCAACTTTGATGGCCTCGCTCTGGGTCACACACAGCCTCTGAGGCCCACACAGGGGGCTCGATCTGCCCCACCCTCAGGGCATCCTGCATCTCAGTGACCACAAAAATAAGCAAGTCTCAGTGCTTCATCCTCACGGCCTTGGTGCCTGGGCGTCAGTAGTCGGTGAGTGGGTACCGTAGGAAGATGAAGACCAGGATGATGCAGGAGGCTGCCAGCGCTGAGCTGGTGATGTTGAACAACCGGGCAGTCTTGGCGTCCTCCACCGCCCCATTCAGGTCATTGAGGAGCTTCTTGTCCCGAACCTGGAGCCAGAAGAAGGGTGAGACCTGGGTCACCAAAGAGCAGGCCAAGACAACTTCCTGATTTGCAATATCTGTATGCTCATCTGCAAGGTAGCGCCCTGGCTTTGGGGAAGTAGCAAGGTCTCCTGTGTGGAACTTACCCCTAGAAAGTTTAAATTTAGAGAGAGAAAGAAAAGGGAAATGGGGGAAATATTAACATTTGGACATCTGGGTAAAGGTACCCGGGAATTTTTTGTTTTATTTGCTTTTCACAACTTTTTGGTAAGACTAAAGTAATCTAAACTAAAAAGAAAAGGTGGTTTCTGAAACAGCAGTGTGGTGGGAGCATGGGGTGACATGGGCGCCCTGATGCGATTGGTTGGTCCTGAGAGTAGGTGCTAGGAAGAGAGGACAGGCAGCCATCTATCCCCATGTTCCCTGGGGAAGGATATGGGCGGAATGGGGCAGGGGGATCCAGGCTTCCTACGGGGTTGGCGGGCAAAGCTGGTAAATTTCCAAGAGGCCACCCTCCTCCAGGGGAGTCTTGGGATGTCCCTCTCCACCTACAAAGTCCCCTAATGGCAGGTGTGAGGATGCTGTAAGCAGAAATGAAAGCCTAGGAAGAGGAAGAGAAAGATGAAGAGGAAGAGACCAAAAATCTCTGCATCAGTCACTGGGGCTGGTTGAAGGAAGGAAGGTGGGCAGATAGGTGCCTGGACTGACAAGGCCCAGATCACTGGGCTGAGAGGTTGTGAAGGTGGATGGAGATCAGAGAAGGTGAGAGGGCGGATGGATAGAAAGGTGGGGGTGCACAGGTGGGCAGAAAAGGGGGGTGGCTGGGCGGTAGACAGAGGGAGGAGGCAGGTAGTGGGAGCAGCAAACAGAGAGGAGGGAGAAGAGGATGGAGGGATAGATGTGCAAAGACAGATGGATGGAGGGAGGGCTGGTCGGGGAGGAGTGAAATGGGGTAGAAGTGGGGGAGATAAAATGGCAGGAGAGGGGAGAGGAGGAGCAGGGCGAACAGGCAGGACTTGTAGGGAATGTGTGAACAGACAGGGAGACAGAGGGCAGAAGGGAGGGACTGAGGAGTTGGGGATGGAAGGAGGGAGCAGTCTCTGTCCCCAGGGAGTTGTTATTCTAGTGATTTTGGATGGAATGGACATTGCTTGGTGTCGCTGGATGCTGTCCTGTCTCCTGAGGGTAGGGTGTGCACTCACTTATTATTTTAGCTCCCACTGTTTGAGGTCTTTATTAAAATAGTTTTATAATTTTCTCCCATCTTTGTTAGACTTGGTCTTAGCCTATTTATTCATTTGGGTTTGGTTTGGTTTTGCTTGAGACGGGGTCTTGCTATGTGTTTCAGGCTGGTTTTGAACTTGTGAGGATCCTTCTGCCTCAGCCTTGCAAGCGTTGGGGTTCCAGGCGTGCACCACTGTGCCTCTTTATTTAAAATCTGTGATGTAAAATGACATTTCTCACTGAATGTGTAGACATTTGACTCTCTCCTATAGGATGGTTCTATGTCCAGGTAAGCTGCGATATTTTTGACGACTGATCAACTGTAATAAATCATAACAAATCCACTGTGAACAATAATTCTACTGTCTCCTTCCAGTTCTTTTTCCAGACTGCAGAGTGCAGCAGTTAGGGGCACAGATGCCAGAGACTCACTGTCTGGACCTGGATCCTGGTTCTGCTAGGTGCTCTCCAGGTGACCCAGAAGGACCCTTGTCTGTGACATGAGGATTGTATGGTGCCGGCCTCATGAACTAGCAAGAGTGTGGCACAGGCAGAGCAGCTCTCAGAGGCAAAGATGATTTCTAGCACAGCATGGAAGAGCAAGGATGGTAATGTGCAGCCCCTTCTCACACTGGAGCTTAACGTCCATCACAAAGCACAGTGCTCATTTTACAAATGGAGGTCTACCATTGTGCTAAAAAGTCCCACAAGAAAAACACATGATTTTCTTTTCTAATTCATTAATGTGGTGGATTGTATTCATTGCTCTTCTCATATTAAAAGAAAGAAAGAAAGAAAGAAAGAAGGAAAGAAAGAAAGAAAGAAAGAAAGAAAGAAAGAAAGAAAGAAAGAAAGAAAGAAAGAAAGAAAGAAAGAAAGAAAGAAAGAAAGAAAGAAAAGCTCTGCTGGGTGGGGTGGCACATGCCTGTAATCCCAGCACTCATCAGGGAGAGGCAGAGGGATCACGAGTTCGAGGCTGCCTGAATAATTGGACTACATAATAAGACCTTGTCTCAAAATAAAAAGCCCCATGCCAAGCTCTAAATTCCTAAGCTAAGCCCTTGGTCACAACTTCTTGAAAGAAATGACAGAGGGAGGGCACTGTAGGTTTAAGGTGGATGGATCAGCAGAGGGACAATAACTGGAGGGTGGCCGGCACTAAGGGGACAAGGGATGGTGACTGTGAAGGAGACATGAGAAAAGGGATACTGGGGAGGTGACTCAATCTCTGGAAAGGAGGTGGATTCATGGAAGGGGGATAGATACAGGGGACAGAGAAGCAGTCATAGGAGCAATGTATGCTGAATTGGAAAGAAGGTGGGATGGATACAGGAATTATGCAGGTTAGTGGCATAGGTAGGTGATAGATATGTGAATGCAGGCCAGATACATGGCACAGGTGCCTAGAGTGTATTAAGAGTGGTCAGGGAAATGGGTGAAGATTTAAGAACATGACGGCTGCATGGCAGAGGTGGTCAGATGAGACAAGGGTATATGCCAGGTGAGTGTGATGGGTGGACAGGCACGTTTGCAAAGATGCTGAATAGTTGGAGCAGGTGGGTAGTCGATGCATCAATGCATGTTGGGTGGGAGGGATGGGTAAGGAAGAGAATGTATCAATATACACTGGATGGGTACAACAGGTACATAGATGGACGTGTAAATGTGTGCCAGGTGCCCAGAACAGAATAGGTGGGGGTGCAAATGTATGCCTGTGGGTGGGACAAGCCAGCAAACCTGTGGATATATGCTGAATGAATGGATCAGGTGGTTAAATAGACAGGTAGACAAATAACTTTGTGAGTGTATGTTGGGTGGCTGGGGTGTGTATTGGGGTCTGCAGGAATGTATGCTGCGTCACGAGCAGGTACCTAGGCACGTACACTGGACAGGTGGAGCAAGAAGGTAGGACCGCTTGTCGTATGGGTGGGACAGATGAATAAGTGAAAAGGGGGATGTGGGGTAAATTATATGTAGACCAATGGATGGCAGATGGATAAACAGATTCATGAACTCAATCGATCAATCATCAATCAGTTGCTCTTTATTCAGTGCCTTTGTGTAGCTGCTGTTCTCAGAAGGAACAAAACAGTCTCTGTCCTCATGGAGTTTACATTCTGTTCCAAGGATACAGGGAATAAGTACAGTAAGTAATAACATGCCTGATGTGTTTAATGTGCTCAGAAGAAACCCAAGGAGAGGAGAACAGAGTATTGTAGGAGGTAGTCTTGGCTGTTTCCGGGAAGCCCTTGGTGAGAGGACATGTGAATAAGGTGTACTGGACAAGTGTGACAGGCTTGGTCACAAGTTTATCTCGGGAGGGAGGTGCAGGGGCAGGCTTAAACGTGTAAGGAAGGCAAAGGCAGAGTGGGGAACAGAACACAGATGGGTGCAGGGAGAGGAGCTGATGGGGGCCTTCGTTGGAGATTTTGGAGTGATATAAAGTGGAAAAGAATGGATGATCTGACATATTTCAACATGGAGATTCTGAGTGCCAATGTTAAGATCAGATCAAGGGGAAGACAGAGCCTGGACAGGAGCAGAGACGTTTTAATAGTGCAGGCTAGAGATCAGGGGGGCTCTCCAGGCAGGAGCCGTGAAGGTGGGAAGATGGGCTCTGTTTCTGGCATATGTTGAAGGCAGAGCTGGCAGGTGGGGGTCAGGTGTGAAGTGTGACACAAAGAATGAGGCTGGAGATGGCTCCAGGGATTTTAGTTTGATCAATCTAAAGTGCAGGAGACCATGGGAGGAGCAAGTTTGGGGGTGCTCAGCAGTCCAATTCTGATGTAGTTAGAAAAGCCTTCCAGACATATTGCTAAACATTTTGAGCAGTTTTTATGAGTCTGGAGTCTAAGGACAAGGTCAAGGCAAAAATATAAGTCTGACAGGTGTCAGCAGACATGGTGTGTCTGAGACCCAGCAGGGCATGGAGGGAGGGCATGTCAACAGAGAAGGGGGCCACAGCAGACCCAGGAGTTCAAAGATCAGGGAGCGAAAAACAACCAGGAAAAGGGCCTGAGAAGAATGGGCAAAGAGGTGGGAGGAAAACCAAGGGCGTGTAAGGATGGTGGGTGGGGGTCAGGGGCAGAAAAATGGAGAAACAAAGTTAGAGCACGGAAGACAGGGCAAACACACCAGTGCCAGGTGATGGGGCAAACCCACCATTGTTGGGTGAATAAAGGGGGCGCAACTTGAGCCCAGTGGAGGGACAGATGGGTGAATCAGTCAAAGCAAGGATGGAAGAAGGTGAGAAGACATCAGATGAGACCAACAGATCCTGAGGAGATAGATGATAAGTTCTTTTATGAAGGTATATGGCGACAATATGTGAAAAAAGAAGAGAGGGAAAGTTAGGTGGGTGGGTGGATGAGCTGCTATTGGCCCAACACCTGGCTGTGCAGGTGACTGTAACAGGTGGTTGGGGGAACAGGAGGGAAGAAACACGGGAGGGATGATGTACAAATGGATGAATGGGAAATGCTATGTTTTGAATGTCTGGGTCCTCCTAAATGTATTTGTTGAAATTCTAGTCCCCAGGTGAAGGGGTAGGAGGTGGGACCTTTGAGGGGTGTTGGGGAGGCAAAGCCCTCTTGATGGGACTAGTTCCCCTACAAAAGAGGCCCTAGAGAGACCTTTGCCCCTTCCACCATGTGAGGACACAGAGATGAGTCAACAGTCTATGACCCAGAGGAGGGCGGACCCTCACCAGAATCTGACCATGCACCTTGATGTCAGACTTCCAACCTCCAGAAATGTGAGGAATAAATTCCTCTTGTTCATAAACCACACAGTCAACTCAGCTGGAGACGAGTGAATGGGAAGTATGAAGACATGAAAGGAAGGAAAACAGAGATAGGAAAAGATGTCACACTGTGACTGGATGGGTGGTGGGCTAGGGGACACATGGATGAGACAGGGAAAAAGAGATAAAGGCTGATGAATAGACGTTTTAAGGGTGAACGGTCAAATATATTGGTAGAGCAGGTGGGCTGGGTAGTTAAAATGGAGGGGAGCAGAAAGGTAGGGTGCTTAGTTGAATGGATCGATGGGTGGATTGGAAATGGGTGGAGAGAGGAAAGCAGGATGAGTGGGAGAACAGGTAGGAGGACTCGGAGTAGTATGCAGCCAGAAGCAAGGGTGTGAGAAACATTCTTGGTGGTGGCCACGAGGAGCTTACTTTGCCCCTCTGTGCCCTAGTTTCCTCATCTGTAAAACTGCACCTACTTCATAGAGTTTTATTATTATTAATTAAAATATTAAATTAAATAATGAAGAATTACAGAACAATGCCTAGAATATGCTAGTAACTTGACAAATGTTCGCTATTTTGTGGTTATTGTCATTTGTGGTGTTACTTTGGCCACTATTACTGTTGATGAATGAAGAGGGAATGGATGACCCCAGGGAGACGATAAAGAATAAATGGAGAGTTGGGTGAATGGGTAGAATAGAGTAATGGAAGAGGTTAGCACATAAGTAGTGAAATAAGAGGAAAGACAAAGAAAAACTGGCTGCTGCAGGAATGGAAATATAAATTTGGTCAATAATGAATGGATCAATAGAGGGATGACCGATTATGGAAGGAAAATGGTAAAAGGAAAAAGGATGAATAGGATAATTTACAGAAGGAAAAACAGATGGGCAGATGGTAGAAAGGATAGGGGTGTAAGGGCTGAATTGGTCCAAGGATGAGGTGAGAGTGAGTGTGTTTTCCAGAGTTTTTCCTTGTCATTATTCCCTAAACAATACAGCATAACAACTACTTACATAGCACTTACATTGTACTAGGTGTTATAAGTCATCTAGGGCTGATTTCAAGAACACGGGAGGATCTGTGGAAGTTGTGAGTAAATACTATTTCATTTTATATTAGGGACTCCAGCATCCTCAGATTTTGCTGTCTACAGTGGGCCCTGGAACCCATCCCCTGTGGATATTGCGGGGTCACTGTATTCATAAATGACCACGTTTTCACTTTCCATGCCCACCACCCTGGTCTGAACACTGACCGATGCAAAAGCCTTTCGTCTGGCCTCCCAGCCCCTATGTCTTTGCATCCTTAGTGCCTACTCTCCACACCAGTAAGATTAATCTTTTCCATGAAAGCCACATCACACTGACCCTTTGTTTAAAGTTCTTCAATAGGTCCTCATTTCACTCATTTTATTCTATGCCAAGACCTCTGCTGTGGCTTACAAGACTACACAGTCTGACCCTCAGCCACACTCTGGGCCTCTCTCCTGTGTCCCACCCCCACTCCAGCCACACTGGCCTCCTGGTTCTGGGACACTCTTTCTCAGAAGAGTACAGAGGGGACAGTACAGAGACTGCACCAACCATCCTACCAAGACAACTTCTTCGCTAGCTTTGTATAAATAGCAGCCCCTGGCCATTTCCTCAACCACACTCTATTTATTCTTCATAGATGGCAGCATTGTCTGACATACATACCTGGGAGTTCCATTACTGCCTGACTTCCCTGCCAAGAGGTAAACGCCTATAGTCAAGGGCTATGTGTTCTTACCACTTATTAGGTACTGTGGAATCATTTCCTGGACATGTAGCAAATGGAGAGGCAGTGGGAGGATGCTGAGGGGTTTGAAGGAGCCAATGATGGGGTGATTGACTAGATAGATTAGCACATGCCTGAGATGGTGACATCGCATAGGAGGGTCAAGCAAGGAGGAGGACGAAGTGAAGGAAGATGGATGATGGATGTATAGGTGGAGGACAAGCAGAGAAGAAAAGAAAGAAGAAACAAAGAAGTCAGGTGTGGTGGCACATGCCCAAATTTCAGCCTTCGGGAAAGCTGAAGCAAGAAGACTACAAGTTCAAGCCCAGTGAGAACTTGTCTCAAAATAAAAAATAAAAAAAGGTTGAGGCTGTAGCTCAGTGGAAAGGTCCTGGGTTCTACCCCAGTATTACAGATTTGTAAAGAGATAAACAAATGTGCCATAGGCACGAGGAAAAACTAGATAGAAGAATGATGGCTAGACTGGGTGGTCTAAAGGGGTATAACTGAAGGAATGGCATAATATACGGAGAAAGGGATTAACAGGCGTTAGAGAAATGTACGGCACGGGTGATCAGATAGAAGAAAAAAGGGGGGAAAGGAAGGGGGGTGTGTGGGTGGGGGGATAAACTAGTGGGTTGTGTGCTTTGATGGGTAAAAGTGAGGGAGGGCAGAAGAATGGGTGGGTGTATGAATGGAAAAACGGGGTACATGGTTGGAATATGAGAAGAGTTGGGTAAAGGAAGGAATGGGAAAGCTGGAAAGAAGAGAGGGAAGCTAGCAGGTGGATGAACATTTGCATCAACATGCGGGACATTTGCATCAACATGCAGATGAATAAGTTGTTGGATGGGGCAGCTGGGTGGGTAAATGTAAAGAAAGAAGGGAGGAAGAGGAAATAACAGGAGAGAAGGTGGTCAGAGGGCATATAGCTGGTAACAGGATAGATGCCCGAATGAAGCTGATAGACTTGCGTATTGATGGACGAGTGCTCAGGTAAAGTCCTACATAGGACTGGTGAATGCGTAGAGGTGAACTAGAGAAGGAAGATGGATGAATGAAATAACAATAATAATAGGAAGAAATGATTATGTCCAGGTACTATACTGATAGCACTATGTGTACTAACTTCTCTCAACAACATCTTGAAGTAGGGACTATACATGGAAGCACCAATGTGGTTACCTATTTAAAGTCTCACAGCTAGTTAATAGTGTGCGCAGGACTCACACACATGCTGAGCCAGGGCCACCATGAACCATACGTGGAAGACACAGAAGGTAAAAGAGATGGACGGAAGGAGGGAGGAAAGATAGAAAAATGGGTAGTTGGTTGGATGGATGATCACTGGTATGGAAGTAATTGGAAGAAAGCAAACACAGGAAGAAAGGGGGAAAGACAGATTATGAAAAGATCGACAGAAGGTGGTCATGCTGGCTACAGATGAATGATTTGGTGTTGATGGATGGTATTCAGGGAGAGGTGGGAGAAACAAGGGAGACCAGGAAGGAGGGTGGGAGGGAAGGAAAGTAGATAGATGATGGAAAGACACACAAATACGTGGATAGTTTCATGATGAAAAAAACGGGTGTGTGGACAAGTAGCTGGACAAATGAATGACATCAAGGATACGATGAGGCTGGATGGATGTATTAAAAATTAATGAATTCGGGGTTGGGGATTTAGCTCAGCGGTTAAAGTGCTTGCCTTGCAAGCACAAGGACCCAAGTTCGATCCCCAGCACCAAAAAAAAAAAAAAAAAAAATTAATGAATTCAACATACGGAGTGGAAGGGAGGGGGATTGCAAAAAAGAGGAAAAAATAATGTAGCTGCATGGATGCATGAATAGTTGGATAAATGGAATAAATGGATGGATAGGAAGAGAAGGAAAACAGAGAAATGATAAGGGATAGATTATATGAATGGATGAGAAGACCTGAGAAATAAAGGGGGAACAGAAGTAAAGATGAGTGTGAAGAAAAGCACTTGGCGGGTGGATAGATGGATGAATGGATGGGTGGATGGACAGGTACGGCTCAGCCAGAGGGGCAATGGGAAGGATGGAGAGGGATGACTTGGAGAAGAAGTATCCAGTCATTGGGCTCAAGCTGGGTGGATGATCGAACACATTGACGGGGAGGGCTGGAAAGGAAAGTAGGAAAGTAACTGAGAGAATGATGTCAAAGGGATAGTTCAGTGGATTTATGTACGAAGTAGGTGAGGGCAGAAGAGGACAGCGGGAGAGGGAGAAAGAAGCATGAATGGACAAATAGAGGGCTGGGAGGCTATTTGGAGGATGGAAGGGGATGAAGGAGGAGGGACTGATACACAGTCATATATTACTTAGTGACAGGGATATGTTCTGGGAAATGCATCATTAGGGGACTTCATCATTCTACTAACATTGCCGAGTGAACTCACACAAACTGAAATGGCTATGGCATCACTAGCTGATGTAATCTTAATGGGACCACCATTGTACATGTGGTCTGCTGTTAACTGAAACATCACACGACCATAAAAGAGTGGGATGGGTGGGTGAGTGGATGGATGGATGGATGGATGGACGAGTAGATGGGTGGGTGGCTGGCTGGCTGGATGATATTGCTACTCAGAAAGGAGGGAGTGGGAGATATATACATACAAAAACCAACAGAGCATCCTCCTTCTGAATTTATTCTATTTGACTTCCCTGCCACTGGGGAGTCTCCCAGCCTCCTGGGCTCAAATTAAGGACCTGCTATTGCCTGGCTGCATCTACTATCCTCCATCTTTTCCTTAGCTCAGGCCTCACGTTACCTCACCTGGACCGCCACACTGGGACCCTAACTCTGCCTTTAGGCTTTCCTTGTCCACTTCCTCCACACTGTGGAGGATGTTAACAGCACTGGTCACATCTTTCTCTGCAGTCTTCCAAAGGGTGAAACCCAGCTCCTTCACACAGAGCTTCTGCCTGCCTATCCAGGACTGTCTTCTGCTCCCTACAGAGGGCAGAGGTCTTGCTGATCCCCAAAGCCCAACCTCCACGTCACTCTCCCCGGAATGTCTTTTCCCTCAGCCACCCTTAAGGCCCAGTGACAGCACTGCCCCTCCCAGAGGTCTCCTGCCCCTAGCCTCACCTATCCCCAAGCTGGGAGCGAAGTATCCCTTTTCTGAAGCACTGGGACATTTATTCTGTCTAGCCATGTGCTCTCTGTCCAGCCACCCATTCAACCAACATTCTTTGACCGCTATGTTACTCAGCCCTGCTTTGGACACTGATGACACCAAGATGAAGGGTCGGTTCGGGGGGCAGATGTGGCCAGGGCAGGGGTGTCCTGGGGGTTGTGTGGAAGAGAGACCGGGACCTCACAAATTCTCTCAGCTGAGGGAAGAGCACGTGCAAACCCAAGTGTTTACACATTTACGGTGTTTCCAGAATGACACAAGAAGGAGGTGTTTGGCGAGGCCAGGAGGGATGTAAAGGAGTCCTGAAGCACCTTGAACAACAAGAGGAAAGTCTGAACACTATCCAGCGAACGAGGGGGAGCCATGGTCATTATGAGGCAGTGTGTAGGGAATGCATGAATGGAGAATTGATTTTTGTATCAAAGGAAAAGCAAAGTAAGGCTCCAATCTCTGTGATACAGGCCCAGTTGGTAGGGGGCTGGGCAGTGGCTGAAGGGTAGGTGGACAGGCAGGAAAGACAGGGATACAGCACCCACTCACACCTGCTACCTGCAAGTCCCTGCCCTGCTCATGCGTGCCAGCTTGAATGGTGTTTTGTTTCTATTTGTTTTGTGAACACATGAGCGACAAGGGGCTCACTGAGGCAAGTGAGATGGCTGTATCCCTACAGCTGGAGTTCCGGCTGAAACTTCCTGACCCCACGTCCACCCTCTGCCCTTGGAAGTGCCCATGACCTGCTGTGCACAGTGTCGGTGCAGGAGGTCAGGAGACATGTAGCTGATGGGCCGGTGGACAATTCCCAGGCTCAGGGCCAGAACCAGCTGCTCTGTGCTCTCCTCTGTCTGGAGGCAGGCAGCTCACCTCGTACCACACCCCTCGGGAGGCCCCAGAGCCTTCCAGCCCTTACTACCTCCCAGGAAGAGGCAGCCCCAGAGGGAAGTGTGTGAGCCCTCCTTGACCCCAAAGCACCAACCTCATGCCACCCCCACTGCAGTACAAACCCAGTACCATTCAGAAATGCCTGACCTACCTACAACCCACACCAGATGGGACTGCCCCATGCCAGAAGCCAGCCAGCACAAGCTGAGCCAGGGGAGGAGGGGATGGCTTCCGGACAGGGGCCCAGGCAGCCAGACTGTGTCCACAGGTCACCAGCAGCACAGGGCAAGAGGGCACCAGGGAGGCTGAGCTCTACCAGCTGCAGCCACAGCTGCCCCAAGAAGCATGCCCTCTGCTCAGCATTGGTCTGGGGAGTGGAGCAGAGCCGAGCTGAGGACCAGCACCAGATCCCAGGAACCGTTACTTGCTGCCCTCTAGTACATGCACACACTCATGTATGTGTGATCCCCCACATTCACACCCGCATATACCTACACTGGCATTTGTAAGCACACTCAGTCACATGCATTCACTCACACGCATGCACACAAACGTGTATGCACATATGTAAATTCACCCACAATCACACTCATGCACCTCACACACACACACACATTTGCACATACACTCGTGTACACATGCATGTTTACAAACATGCACATCACTCACACATATGCACACAGTTCACGCACACACATGGAATTATACTCCTACTCCTCCACATACTCACATCTATACTCACACTTCCATATTCACACACAATATACTTACATGCACACCCATGCAATATACTCACATACACACATGTTCATAGGCACACATTCGTTCACATACACATAGTGAGTCAAATGCACATGCATGCACGCACGTGCATATGCAATCACATACTTACACACACATGATCACAGATACATATTCACACACACAGGTCCCATATAGTGGAGCCAGAGCTAGGTACACAGGCCTGAGGATGAAGGTGCAGTGACCCTGTCGATGGTGGGCTGAGTCAGGAGGACAGAGGCCAGGTAGCCAGAGTGTGATGCAGGGCAGGGTGTGGCGCATGCTAAAAGATGATCAGAGGGAGCTGTCCCAGTGTCCTTCCTTCCTCCCAGGTCAGCCTGGCCTGAGCCCTTCTCTCCATGTAGTCCCTGCTCTCCCCCAGCCCCCTGCCACCCCCCTCACCCTGAGCAGCCTCAGTCAGTGGACTGCACCTGGCTTGGGCCATTCAAGGCTGGACTTGGAAAGGAATGACCTGGCTAAATGTGAGACAAGCCTTTTCTTCTTTTCATCCAGCCATCCGTCCTTCCTTCTTCCCTTCCTTTTCCTTCCCTCCCTCTCTACTTCCCTTCCTTCTGGAGAGGGAGGGTGGGCAGAGGGCCTGAGTTCAGTCTCCCCACACCCTCCTGGTGGACTCCAACAGTCTAGAGCTGCTCAGACCTTACAAGGGACACAGGGGCTGCCCCACCCAAGTGTGTCTGTCACCATCTCCCCTGTATTTGTGGTCATTTCTCTTTCTTTGCTCTCAGAGGGATGTGGCTCCATTACCTACCACCCTGCTCTGCTCCAAACCAATTCCTCTCAGTGCTGAGGGGCTCTAGAAATTGTGCCTACTCTGGGTGAGGGGTGTGAGTGGGGAGTGTTGGGACAGGCTTCCCCATTCTTGCTCAGGGCTGCTTTGGGCAATAGGCACTGTCCTCCCACCAAGTGCCAGGCTGGGTGTGCACAGTGCTTGGCATCAAGTTTCTGGGTAAGGGGGTCTGCAAGAGTCCTGACCTCACCACTCCTTTCTCAACAGACTCACAGGCCCTCTTCAGTTTCATGCCGGCTCTGTCCCCATTTGCCTAGGGGTATCTGCCAAATGGGTTGAATTCCCGTGTCTGCTGACCAGAGGACAGGCTCTGAGCCCCAAATCCTCACTCCCCATGACTTGGCTAAGTGGGCTGTGCCGAACTGGCCCCAGTGGCTCCAAGCCCCATCAAGAGGCTTTTTCAGCTCAGGAGGGAGAAGGGCAGACTCTTGCTGCGGGCCCAGATCTAGCCAATGCCTCATTTTTGGCCACCATCATGTGCCCTTGCGGTTCTCGTATCTCTTGCCCCTGGGTTGTACCTGCTCTGCCCATGGGCTCTTCTGGGAGGGAGGGGCCAGAGCAACACAGCCAGGGCTCATCTTGCCAGCATTTGCCCCCCGTACCCCACCACCCCCGCGCCCCTGCTCACTTTGAGGGAGTAGGCCAATGCGATAAAGCCCAGGCAGCAGAAGTTGAGGTAGACGAAGTTGAAGATAGACCACAGGTAGTAGTCGTTCACCTCAGTGGTGTCTGGGTAGACTTCGATGACTGTTGTGGGGTTTGTCATGGTCTTCTTCTCGGCTAAGTGCTTGCAGGCCTGGGGGGCACCGGCTGCCCTCACACTGTCGGTCTTGCTGCTCTTGGACTCCATGGGGAACAGAGTGGGAGCCATGGGGGGCGAGGCTGAGGGCTCAGGGGCAGGAGCCGCTGGAGCCTGCAAGGCGGGGGGCTTGGACACGCAGGCAAAGCAGCCCTTGGGTGAACCTGCTGGGGGCCTCGGGATCCAGAAGGCCCCGTCCAGGGGAACACGGGCTTCCTGGGCGCCGTCCGTGGTGCTGGCCGGGGCTCCCAGCAGGGCTGGGCACTGGCCGGGGCCCTGGGCCTGGAGAGAAGGAGAGAATAAGGAGGAGCTGGGCCCTACTCATCCCTCAGTACCCAGCCTCGAGGCCTTCACATCCCCTCCGCGGCGGAGATGGAGATCCCATCCACACCCCCCAGTGGAGATGGAGATCCCTGAGAGGCAGCCAGCTGCTGTCTGCCACCTGCCTCCCCCACCCACCGGCCACTGCCGATGCCAAAGCCCTCCGCAGCAGCCTTGGCAAGCACATCTCGGCTTTTCATCACTTTGCCATCTGCACACAAACACTCGCCCACTGACACACACATAACAGCACCCCAAATGCACCCCAACAGCACTCCCACCGACACACTGTTGGAATACAGAGTTCCCTGGTACCCCAAACTCCCCAGCACGCAGACTTACACTGCCCAGCTGCTGCCTGACAGGATGGGCAGCTTCCGAAGCCCCTGCCCACAGCCAGGCAGTGAGCAAACACCAGCACCACTCGCCAGGCTCCCCAGCCCCGGCACACCCCAGCTGACACCGCCAGGTAAACAACTGCCCACTGTGCCACGCAGCCTGGACACGCACAGCGACGCAGGCTCAGACACTGTCGCCAGAGGGATGATAAACACAAGTGCCAGGCACCAAACTCGCGCGCATCGCCCCCACCCCCAACCTTGACCGAAACTGGTGCCTGGGACCCCAAGCGTGCACTCTCGCACACGAAGCCACCCATCCCTGGCACCCATCCCCGTGCCACAAACAGACGCACAATGAGTGAAACGAACACTTCTCCAAAGAGGCACCCAAGTGTTCGCGCCCCGCGCCACCCGCGTGCGGCGCACAGGGGTCTGCGCCCAGCTCCGCCGCTCCCCACCCACCCGGGGTCTGCTGCAGGCGCCCGGACGGCGCGTCCTCACCTACTGGAGACTCTGCCGCGGGCGGGCCAGACCCCTGCGCCTCTGTGCGCGCGTCCTTCCGCCGTCCCGGGCCGCTGTCTGTCCGCCGTCTGTCCGCCGATCCGCGTCCCGGCGGCCCAACCTTGGAGGCGGGGAGCGCGCGGGGCTCTAGGCGCCGCTGTCTCTCCCGTAGCCCGCGCCCGCTCCGCAGCGCCAGGCCGGCCGCGGCTGCAGCCAGAGCCTGACTCACGGCGGCGGCGCAGACACCTCCGCCTCCTCCGCCGGGAGGGCGGGGGCCCCCGGCCGGCCGGCCGGAAGCCGCGACCCCAGGGAGTTGCAGGCCAGGCAGGCATGGGACCTCCCCCACCCTAAAGCCGAGCCACCTCCATCTCCTTGGATCACCTAGCCTGCCTGCCCAGCCCACCCTGCGCCCAGTCTACCGCGGAGCCCCCTGCCCCAGTGGGAGCGGGTCTCCGGGGCCATCCCCACCTCCCTCCCCACGAGAGACTCCCTCCTGCTCTGCTCCCTTTCCAGGACCTGCAGTCTTCAGTGCCCATCACCCCGCCCCGCCTCCTCTGGGCCTGTGGAGTCCCACCTGCCATTTTTCCCATCGGGCAGGGTCCTTGCCTCTGCCTGAGATCCCAGTCCTGGTGCGATCAGAACCACACTCAGCCCTCTGCTGGTCCCTGGAGCCCTCTCTCATTCCAGTCTTGGTGCTATGCAAGCCTCACAAACCCCCCACCAGGCCATGGACCCCCCCGAACTGTTCCTCTCTATGTCCTGTCCTGGCCCCACTTCCAGCCTAGCCTGTCCCCTGGATCAACTCCTGTCCATCTACAGTCCCTGTCCCTAACCAAGCCCCTGCCTGGAGTCTCTGGCCCCTCAAAGCTCCCAACTCCTCCATCACAGTTTAGAGTGGTGTGCATGTCATCAAACCCTACCCAAGCACCCACTTTTGCACAGTCCTGTCCCTACAAGGCCCCAGCCCCAAGGTCACTCTCCAGCCCCTTCTCTGATGAGTCTACCAAGTTCAGGGCCTTTGCTAATCTTCAGCGTACCCCCTACCCAGCCGGGCCCTGTTGGAGCTCCTGCCCCCCGTCCCTGAGTCTGACCCCTATCATACCTAGGCCACTCTCACTAATCCACTTCTCTCACAAAGTTGGTCTTGGATCCAGTGGCCTTTCACAAGTCAGCCTGTCCCCGCACAGGTACACAGTCAACTCCTCTCTGCCCTCACAGCCAATGTCCTGCTCCAAAGCCCTGGCCCCTGATCCCTTACTGTGACCCCCCAACACTGGTAACCTTGGAGCTCAGTCCACACAGCTGCCAGGGCTTCTCTACAAGCGCCAACATCTCAGCCTCCGAAGACATTTGCAGATAAGATCCCCTCACGGAGTCCCTTCCATCCCCCACATTGTCATTGTTTCTTGAACACTTGTTTCTAACTATCTCCCAGCTCCAGAAAAGTCCCAATGAGACCCCTCCCCCTGGAAAGAACCCAGCCCTCCCTCCCTCCAGGTCCCCCACCACACCATACAGTTGCTGGTTCTGAGCTGGGTCCTCTTCACCAGGTTGCTGACCCCCACTGGGCCCAGACCCTGCTCCTAAGCTCCATGAAGCTGTGCTGGTGCCCTTGTCTCTCTCCAACCCTATTCTTCCCAAGCCCCATCCTCCCTCCTGTGAAGCCCTCTTCCCTTGTAGCCCTCCCAGTTTGCCTCCAGCCTCTCTAAGACCCTCCCTCTTTCCCTTCTCCCAGCTCCTCTCAGGAACCCATTCCTGAATGCTTACCAGGCGCTGCCTCTCTGAACCCTTTCTCTCTGGAACCTCAGTGCTTTCTGAGCCCAGAGAACTTCTCTGAACCCCTGTAGCTGTAGAAGCTCTGCCCACTCCAAAGTCCCTCCCCTACCAGTACAGGTCCTGCCTCCACCCCCAGGCTGACACCCCCACACACCCCCTCAGCCTTCACCTGGCATGTCAGGAACCCACATCTTGAAGTGATCTTAAATGATATTGACAACACCCTGGGTGAGTGGGAAGAATTCTCAACCTCAAAGACCCCTCTCTCCCTTCTTTGAAGTCCTGTCTGCTCCCTTCGTGGAGCCCAGCCTCAGTGCACAGCCCCAGAGGCCCGTGGGTAGATGGGCCTCTGGTAGGGAACCAGAGCCTGGTAGGGCATCAGGCTATTTGCCTCTACCTGATTCTACCTGCCCTTTCCCAAGAACCTGGCACCCAGGAACTCAGACCCAGCATCCAGATGTGCTGAGGGCTGGGCTCAACTTAGGTACCCTCTGCAGCCTTCGTGGGGCTGCACGCTATGCCCCCGTCTCCTCAGGGCAAGCACCCCTTCAAGGTCCTCCCTGCCACACAGTCCTGTCTGGTGCTGCCCTGGGAACCAGTAGGGTAGCCAGGTTAACCAAGTCTGCATATCTCAGGCAGCAAGAGAGACGCCTGGGCCTCAGGGCAGGGCCGCTCAAGGTCACTGGCAAGGGCATTTAGGGCCTTCTCCCTGCACCCCACCTTGGGTGGCTGTCTCTGAGGCCTCAGCAACACCCACTCTGACAGGGTGGGTGAAAGGTCTGGCTTTGGGTGGGCACCTCCTGAAGATTCTCTGGGCCAGGGATTGGGTCAGGAATCTCCCCCCAGAAGGAACCAGATGATATAGAGTAGGGCCAGTGTTTAGCCACCATGAGGGCCCTCACAGCCAGCCATGCAGAGAGGCCTGTTATTCACTACATCCTAGAACCAGGGGGGCTTGGGGTGGGTCACTCAACCAGAAAACCTCTGAGGCTGGATTTGAACCTGGAGTCAGACTCCAGAGTCCCAAGAATCCTAACTGGCTGGACAGAACCCTACTCCTTGGCTAGTGTGCAAGCCCTGGCAGGGCAGTTGGACGAGGAGTCCAGACAGAGCAGCCGCAGCCCCGCAGGGAAGGGGAGGAGGAGCTGCCTCCTTCCGGCCTTGGTGCACAAAGTGCTCGGTGACACTAGTCTCTCCAGAAACCCTGCCAGGCCCTGCAGAGCTCTGCCCAGCTCCCTGCTCATATTTCAGGTGCGGAGAATACTGGGCACATGTTCACTGGCCTCCTGGCAACTCTGGGGGAATGTTCTGCAGAGAAGGTGCCTGCTGGGTCTTGGTCCTGAGGTGCAGGCCTCAGAGCCCCACACTGGGAAACCAGTAACAGCCACCATCCAGCAGGCCAAGAAGGCACCAGAATGACAGGATGACAAATGTTACACTTGTCCAATCTCCTGTACCTGCTGGGGTTGGGACCACACCAAGACTCCAGAGCCACTGATCAAAAGGGAATCCTGGCTCTGCCACCAAGCGCTCACCAACTCCTGCTCAGCCCTTAAAACCCTGTTAGCTGCTGTCTCTGCTGCATGTAGACATGTGCTCCTAACCTCTTTCCTCCCAGCACACAAGGCCACTCAGGAGTCAGCCTGCACTTGTGTCTGTAGCAGCTGCAACCTGGGGGTTCTGACTCTTGTCCCCAGGCAGACCCATTCCAGCACTGGATTGGCTCACACAGGCCCAGGCTGCTCCTAGAGTTGGGGAAGGACGGCCATTGAGGAGGCAGGTTGCCCATACCACCTATCCTATGCAAAGGCCTCTTCCTTGGACCTGAGGCAGGTGTAGAGGAGGGTCAGCGGTCCCACTGGCATCCCGGTACTGTTTCCTTCAGGGCAGGAATACTCTCTAGAAAAGCATAGCAGATGCCTGCCTAGACTGCACCTCCCTGTGAATCCTTTACGCCTTCATGTAGGGGCACACAGCACAACAAAGTGCCAGGCCTCACCCAGAAGCCTCAGGCCAAGGTCATATCTGCTGGTCACTGTTCCAAGACTCAGAACACGCCACCTCTTGCCAGGCACATCTTGGCCACAAGACTGGACAGCAAGCTACAGCCTTGGGGTCCTAGGCAGGATAGCCCAGGTCTGAGAGCCAGGCTTGGGGCACCCCAAAGGCCTCCCTTGCCTGGCCCCAAGTCAGCTTTCCCACTCAGCACAAACAACGCGGGACACACACACAGAGGCCCAGACAACTTTATTTTCACATCACTATGGCTCTCAGTCCCCCTGGGAGGACAGTAGGTCAGCCAAAGAGGAAGGTCTGTGCCAGCCCCCCAGCCATTCTGCCCCCACCCAGGCCAATGTGTGCCCATCCCAGGCAGATCAAACCCCAGGATGACCCTGTGGCCCACTAGGCCAGCTTTAGTCCACATGCTTTCTGATTCCTTCAAGGCCTCAGTGACTGCGGCATGAGGATGGATGGAGGTGGCAGAGCCTGGTGTAACCCAGGCTGGGCAGGGGGACCTTGGAGGAGGGACCTCGTCTCCAGGGGAGGATAGTCAGTTGCAGGGCTGGGGCTCCTGGGACACACAAACTGGGCGCCACCAAGCCTGCACTGGGTCTTCCAAGTGAGTGAAACAGATCTGTGCACTGTACTGGTCTCCACCACCCTCAAACAGACCAGCAGCGTTTCTGAGTCCGGGGAGGGGAAACCATAGAAAAGAATGGTGAGACCAGCCCAGGGCCTCCAGAGAGCTGGAGCTGGGGGGCGGCGAGTGTGTGAGTGTGAGTGGGGAAGGGGCTGGAGGGCTGAGGGCTGGGCAGCCTCCTACTGGACTCCGGGCCATTTCTCCACTGCTGCACAGGAGTGAGCTAGAGCCTGGTAGCCTGGGCAAAGCCCACCCTGTTGTTGTCACGGTCGAAAACAGTGTAGTAGCAGCCAATGAAGACGTCACCCAGGATCCAGAGAGGCCCGCCGGGCGGGGGGATGTCCATGCCCATGAAGCCGCTCAGGCAGATGGTCTTCCCGGCTTGTGACACCTGCATGACCACAGTGGTCAACATGGGGCCTGCCCACCTGGAGTCCAGCCCGCAGCACTCTGCACCCATTTACCTTGAGAACGTAGTCCTCTGGGTTCAGGACATAGTCACTGCCTCCAAGCTTCAGGGTGACTGAGGGGAGGCTGGACACCTTCTCACAAGGGATCATATACTGCAAGAGAGGAGTATTGGGGTGGAGCCTCAGCACCCCTCTGCTGCCCACTGGTCCACTATCCCTCCCGCCACACTCACCTCGCCCTGGATCAGCGGCACAGCCCCGATGGCCTTCTGCAGCTCCTTCACTTCGTCCACGGGGCCCACCAGAAGGGAGGTGCCTGTGTCCACGATGGCCTCACAGCCCCCCTTGCACAAGGTCAGCCCATTGCCCACCTCCAACCTGGGGATGGGAGAGCATGAGTTCCTCCACTGGGCCCAGGGGCAGAGAGGAACTCTAGATGACCCAGGGTGGGGAGGGAGAGGGGGACAGCCTGGCCCCAGCTATGGGCCCTGCTCAACCCTGAGGCCATGGGCCAGCAGGTGCTGTAGCCTAGGTAGGCCAACAGAGAGGCTGGCCACATGGCCCCAGGGTCCCATGTGCCACCCCCGCCCCAGAAGTACCCCGACTCACTGATCCATGTGGACCTGCCAGTAGGCCTTGCGGGTGACGTTCAGGTAGGTGAAGGAGCCCTTGTAGTACTTGGTGTCAATGCCACCCAGCATCAGCTCCCCGCCAGGTTGCGCACTCGGGTCCCTAGAAGAGGAGGCAGGAAGCGGTCAGCATCTCCCATCCCAGGATGAGCAGCCCCTGAGCAGCCGCCAGAGGACTGGGTGGGGCAGGAAGGCAGCAGGAGATAGGTGGGCAAAGTGAAGGCTTCCCAAGGAGGAAGACCCAGAGAGAATGCTGCAGAAGTACCCTTCTTCCTCAGGAGGAAATCTGATCCCACACCCTACATAGGCTGCTCAGAGCAAGCTCAGCCTGATCCCAGCAGGAGCAAGCAGGCTAGAGCTCTGAGGACCTGAGCTTCAGCCACAGGGTGGTCAGATCAAGGCTGCAAGGGAAGTGAGTGTCAGGAGGCCGGGGAAGGGGGAACTCTCTCTGCCCAGGAAAAAACCAAGGAAGGCTTCAAGGAGGAAGCAAGGAAGGGCACAAGTCCAAGAAATCTGACATGGTGGCTTGTTCCGTTCTAAGGTCTTTGTACTTGTTGCTC